>JAFLJL010002929.1:0-22018 GCA_018398815.1 Conus ventricosus
TCACCACCCCCCCCCCCCGCCAATACCCAAAAACTACACGCACCCACAACACACAGGTTTGGGGGTTTGGGGGTTGGGGTTTTTGGTGGGGGGGGTTTTTTTATTTGTGTTTGTTGGGTTTGCTCTTCGGCCCCGGCCCCTAAAACCGGGGCTTTCACATCCAAAAAACTTTTTCAGTTCCCTTAAAACGAACGGGGTGTGTGGTTTTTGTGTTGGGGGGGGTTTTTTGGTTGGGGTTGTGGTGGGTGTGTGTTGTGTGTTTGGGGGGGGGGGGGGGGGGGGGAGGGGAAAAATTTTCCCTTTTCCCCCAAAAAAAAAAACCCCGAGGCTATTCCCTATTCAAGCTTCCCAGGGGGGGTGGGGGTGGGGGGGGGGGGGGGGGGGGGGGGGGGGGGGGGGGGGGGGGGGGGGGGGGGGGGGGGGGGGGGGGGGGGGGGGGGGGGGGGGGGGGGGGGGGGGGGGGGGGGAAAAAAAAAATTTGTTTTGGTTCCCCGGGAAAGGAATCTGCAAAGGGGGGGGTGGGGGGGGGGAATTGAACATTTTATTTGGAGGGGTTTTTTGGGCTTTTTTTCCCCCCCTTTTTTTTTTCCCCTCCCCTCTTCCTTCTCTCTCTCTCCCCTCCTTCTCTCTCTCCTCTCTCTCGTTGTTTGTGGTCACAGACCCTTTAATTTTTTCAGAAAGAACATTCCATGCGTTAATTAGACCTCAACGCTACCATTTCTTTTAATTGGCGGTAGAGAATAAAATAACAACTCCCCAAAAAAAAAATTTCCCGGATTTTCCTTGGCGTGCCGGAATAAAACTTCGCGACAAAGAAATTTTCACGACGCCATTTAAGACTCATCATGTTTTAAACTTTATAAATCTGTCATCTCCTTAATTTGAAACCGAAAAACCTCATGGAAAAAAATGAAATTGAATTAATGCCAACTGATTTAGAGGGCGGGGGGAACAAACTGGAATATCTCTCACGTTTTAAAAACGGGCGAACAAGCCCCTTTACCCCGTCTGCTTCCGTTACAGCCCGTTTTATTGGATAAAGTCTTTCGCTAACAACTTCACGCTTTCTCTCGTGCATCTCTGTTCCTAGAGGTGAGCCAAAAGTCTCAATTCCAGCAGGTGCAAACCCGGGAGCTTTTTGGGGTTTTGTCTTAAGTCAGGATCGGGGGCCCACAGTTTACAAATGTCGTCAACATGAAATGGGGTCAAAGCTCTCGTTTGGGTGGAAAAACTCATGCTCAATCTGCAGCGCGGAGCAAAAGATCACAGATAAAGGGGAAAAAAATGACGGCTTTGTTAGGAAAAATTTAATATACAATAGACCAGTTTACAATATTCGGGACAAGCTGTCACATTAAATGTCAAAGTTCAACCAGAAGGGGGAAAATGCCACACAAGATGCAAATCACACCTCCGTTTCTCGGAACAAATTGTGGGCACTTAATACACCCTTGCTCTTTCCTTTTAAAAAAAGACTATCCTTATTTTGTTCCTCAGGGCCCCTATGAGTGTTGAGTGGTTGATTTTTTGGTGACCTTACGCTTGTCAACCACTGCATGATTAAAGAGGGTTTTCCTTCTTTTTTGTTTTTTTGTGATTTTTCTATTCTTGCCACATCTGTTCATAAACCCCTGCCCAAAACCAACCACTCAGATTCTCTTTCCCAAAAAGTTTTAAAGACTGTTCAGCTAAGCTTTTTTAGGACAGCCATTGCCTAAGGGCCCAAGGGCACGAAGAATGTCTCAAATCCACCTTTTCTAAAGGGGGGTTTAAGGGGAATTTTAACGAGTTGACTCACAAAAAACCCCACCCATCGCCTTGTAATTAAGTACACCGTGATCTTCCGCTCCCAACTTAGGTCTGACCGGAACGTCCAGCGCAATATTCTCCAAATTAGAGTAGCTCCCTTGATTATGTCAATTGGGGCTACTGGACAACCTGGGAAACACTCACGATAAAAATGGGCTGTTCCCACTTGTTCTATTTTCTTTTCATCACCGTTTTCACCGTGCCTGCTCGCGCCAGAAACGCCCATCTTCCCGTTCTTGGCCAGCGGAATACATAGTTTTTGGGCATGCACAGAAAGGGGGAGGGGCTGTTAAAAGGGGGCGCGTGTCATCAATGCATTTTCACAGTTTGTCCCCGATTTTCGTCCCCCCTCACATTTCCTCTCTCTAAAGTCATACGGGCCTTAAGCGTGTCGTGGAGGGAAAGAACCGAGAAAAACAGGGGGGGAGGGGGAAAAGGAAGGGGTAGGGGGGGGGCGGGGGGGGGTTTGGGGAGGGATGCCATGAGGGGGGTGTCGGCCCGGGGCGAAACTAAGTGAAAATGTAAGTGCCCACCTATTGGGGGACAAGCCAAATAAAAACCTGTTAAGTGATTTCAATGCCTACCACAATGTCAACACCAGCCACATACAAATAGAATTCGGGGCAAAAACGTCTGTTGCCTGTAAAACGTCTTGATGGCTCCCATGCTTTTTTTTTGCACACGCAATCTACCGAAGGATTGCCAACCTCGCTAGTCCGTTTGATCCTTCCTGTGGGTTTAGCGGGTATTTGCAACTATTTTCCCGAAGAAGGTAAGTTGTGGGGACTTTTGCAAGTTGGTCCTTCTTCCGACGTTTGGCTCGAGCAACTGAGGCCTTGCACGCGCTGAACGCCCCTTTGCTTTTTTTAACAGTCTGATAATAGACCACGGGTTTTCAAGTGACGACGGGGCAGTCAGGAGCTTCTGTAGATCCGACTGGCTGTGTGTTTCAAGGACAAAGCCTCTGCAAAGAGAGGTGTTCAAAAGGCTTTATGTACGATTCTCTTCAAGATTTTTATGTCCGGCGCAGGTCTGCATGCGCAAGAGGTGGCTGGGGAGGGTGCGTAAAAAGCCCCCCCGTGCGTGACCCCCGTTATCACAGGAAACGCCCCCCAGGGGCACCCATTCTCTACAGCCATTGTAAATTTTAAGAAAGGTACAGATGATTAGACAAACATTGGTGGCACACACAACAACACGCCGCGCGCCCACACACGCACCCCCCCCCCCCCCCACACACATATATTTCTCCCCCCCTACCCCCCAGGCCACACAGACATGGTTTTAATTTTACTCGTTCACGTTTTTTAAAATTTTGGGCTAGACCGTCAAGTCTGTTGAAATCGAATGCATTTTTTTACCTTTACATTTGTTCCAGGCTAATACCGAAAACCTTGACCGATGGTTTTCCCGTACCCCATGTAATTGAACTTAACACTGAATACCAAGCTACGGAGAGGAAAATTAGTACAGAAACTAACGAGCACATCCCCTGCTTCCCCAATTCCCCCCAAACTGCCCCAAAACCGATTCCCTCAAAACTTCATTCTCTGATCTGCATCAAATATTTGCCGTCTGAGTGGCCCTTTATTTGCTCGTTAACCCTTACCTGCCGCCGTCGTAAAAGGGGTTTTTGTAACGATGCATAATGCGTGCGTGGTTTTGGGTTTCTCTGGCACAAATCTGACAAAATCAGCGAGTAAAAAAATACATTGAAAAAAAAAGCTTTCTCTGAAAGACAGTCGCAGCAACAAACGTGGACTTTTTTTTCGAAAATTTCCCCCAATAGATTTTTAAAACAAATGGACAGAAAATTTTTGGCCTATTCTGAGGGGCCCCTCCCACTCCACCCTTTCCCCAATTTAAAACTCGCTGCAGCAAAGAAAAGGTTTTCTCTACATTTAAGGGCTCATCACAAATAATTTTAATTCCTCAAGGGGGCCCTCTTTTTACCGTGTTTTAAAAACAAAATTTAAAACGAAACAAGTTTATTCGCGGACGTCCGGGCACTTCGTGCAGTTTCGGGGTCCTTTCGGGGGAACCCCAAAGCACACATAAAACCACCCAACCACAACACACACACAAAATTTCACAAGGTGATGCAAAACAAACGGGACAACAGGCGACACATACCCAAAGGGAACAAATGTATTCCCCAAAAAATTAATTCGCTCCCCCCCCCTCCTTTTTAGGGTTCTCGAATGTGCTGATTTTTCCATACATTTTGGTTCGTACATAGCTACCGGTTCCCGATTTTAAAAACCTTTCCCTGTTTCTCGACGGTTCTGCTCTTTACGACTCTAAAACTTTCTAGTTATCCATACTTTCGACAGGCTGCGCTACGCCACTTTTTCTCCAACTTTTTCCCGAGTCCCTTTTTGGGGGATCTGTTCAACGGAGTTTAGAACCCAGTGCGGTCATTCCCCATTTCATTTAAATACAATGAAGTATTTAAACACACCGGCGCTCGACGCTACGTCGACCTTGAGTAATAAAAAGGTTCAGTTTCCCGCCTTGTGCCGCGGTTTTGCATCGCGGACTTGTTCGGGGAAACTTTGGTTCAATTTTTTTAAAAAACAGCGTTTGTGTGTGGGTTTTTTTCCCCCCGCTCCTATCCGGGTTTAGCGTAGTATTTTCTAACGAAAAAACAGTCAAGCCCCCAACCCCCCCCCCCGGGTGTTATTTAAAATTTATGAAAATTTTGTTAAATGTATGTGTGTTTTTTTTAAAACTTAAGACCAAACCACGCAAGTTCTGCGTTTTTCGGGCCCCCGTTTTACGCCTGATGTGACGGGGGACGCGCAGAGAACATCCCTTTCCATGTAGCCACAATCAGAAAAAAAAAAGGGGTTTACAGCATAATTTTCCTCATATCAACGATTGTCATTAAAAGCTAAACAAAACACACACCACACCCCACCACACACCCCACCAACACACCCCACACACACACACAATATGTGACCCTTAAAAAGTGTTCTAGCGTGATTCACTTTTTATATCTCTCGCGTCCAAACTCGGGGAGATTATGTCGAGTTTTCCCATATACCCCCCAAGCCATGCCACTATTTTGGGTGCATTGGTGACCGGGTTCCTCCGGGGGAGACGCCCGCGGTGGGGTCCGCAATAATCGTAGTCGAGGGCACAGTGGGAAATGTCCGCGCATGCTGGATTGGGAAAAGCCCACTGAAACACCACCGTGTTTTTTTTTTGGGGGTTTTCTAACAGCACTTCATATGGATTGTGCTTTAGACGTGGTGCTGGGTTTTGGCAAACAAACGCGGGGGGGATGTGGGGGGGGAAGCTGAAATAACGACAGGGAATAGTGCAACTGAAGGACGCGGGGGGGTCACGAAAAAAAAAAAAGCAGGGGGGGGGGGTGGGGGGCCCGTTGGGGGGGGGGGGGGGGGGGGGGGGGGGGGGGGGGGGAAAACATTTTGCAGTGTAGAGTGCAGCCCTCAATTCAGAAGGAACAAAAACGCACACAGCATCTAAATAATCCCCCAAATACATGGGGAAAATGTGGGCCCATATTTAATACCCACCCATCAAACAACCACTGATATTTGTTTGCCATCGTAGTATGAAAAAAACCCGAAAATACACCGCGTCGCAAAACCCCCGACAGAAAAAATAAATACCCCGGGTAGGATCCAAACACCGAAATTAAAAAAAAAAAAAAAATTGAAGGACGGGGAAACCACCACACACACCCACACACACACACACACCACACACACAAGGGGAAAACAAAGGGACGGAAACACACACACCCCAAAACCCCAACCAACACACAACACACACCGGAAAATGAAAAAAACCCGAATAGACGGCGCGATGCCTTGCTTAATGTCGCCGACAGACAGCGGTCCTATTATCCGCTCACTTCAGGAACGGAAAAAACCTCATAAAGTTTGTGATGAAAAAAAAAAGTTTATCACGTTCTCACATGCAGACCCGGGAACCGCAGACGTGGAAATGTCTTTTGCCATGTGCGCTGCTGGGATATTGGACACGGTTCCATTACTGCACGGACACCCCCGCAATTCAACCCTTTTTTTGCTGGGTTGGCCCCCGGGGTGAACAGTGAGTCATTCGTGACGAAATGTCAAATGGTCAACCTTCAGTAAACTGTGACGAAAAGGACTTTGCCCCTCGACAATGCGCTACTGAACATGCAGCCAATTAACGATGGTTAAAAAAAAGGCGAAAGAAATGAAGTTGGCGGCTTGATACCCGCCCCGAAAGCCGTTTTCGCCACCCCGTTTTACCCCTTTTCTCCCCCACATTCCCCCTAAAAACCGCTTCTCCCTTTTTTGTCTTTCAAATTGCGAGTTCTTTTTGTTTTTCTTTGCGACGCTCCAAAAAACCCCCCTGTCCCCATTGGTGTTGTTGTTGATAACGTGCCACAGCTTTAAAACAACTCTTTCCCCCGTATTGCTGTGAACACTCATTTTCGTCTTTTGGGGGGTGCCCAGGGTGCGGAATGTAGTGAATTGTGTTGGTGTTGGGGTGGTGTGTGGGTGTTGTGTGTTTGTGTGTGTGTGTGTGTGTGTTCGCGCGCGCGCGCGCGTGTGTGTGGTGTTGAGAGAGAGACAAGAGAGGAGAGAGGAGAGAGGAGGAGAGAGAGACAGACAACGACAGACAGACGAGAGAAAACATACAGGCCAAAATTATTTTGAAACGGGAGAAAAAGTGTCCACTGCACTGAAAATGTGCGCTGTGCACTAACCCCTACGCCCAAATAAATTAAAACCCGTTGAATTTAAAATTCCCCCCTTTGGAAGATTTTTGTCAAATATCAAATCGAACAACGTTCACTATGAACATTGAAAGTTTATGCAAGTGGGCATTTTCGGCCAAATAAGGAATTTTTTGATTTATTGATTTGATCTCTGCCGGACACACATAATCAAAGGGAAGTGTGGGAAAAAGCAGTCCCCTTTTCCCCCCACCCTCTACCCCAGCCCAGGGTTTTCCGAGAACACTTGTCACTACAAAAAGTGTTTTTGATTCAACTCCACAGGGAAAAACCAATTTATTATTTACCTGCAAATACCATGCCTTTTCATTTACACTTCAGCCCAAGGAGCGAGCGAGAAGAGAGAGAAGGGGGAGAGAGAGAGAGAGAAGGAGAGGAGAGAGAGAGAGAGCGAGTGTGTGTGTGTGTGTGTGTGTGTGTGTTTTTTGTGTGTGTGTGAGAGAAGAAGGGGAAAAGAAAGAGAGAGGAGAGAAAAGAAGAGAGAGAGAGAAGAGAATCTTTAGTTTTTGTGCGCTGTGTACAATGTGCGTGCGGCGTGGGGCATTTGGGGCCCTTGTGTGTTGCGTGAGTAAATTTTCTGTGTGTGCGTGCGTGCGGCGTTATATGGTGTTGAGTGTTGTGTGTGTGTGTGTGTGTGTGTGTGTGTGTGGTGTGTGTTTTTGTGTGTGCACGGGCGCGCGGCAATGACATATCAGACCCGCCACAGCTGAATAAAGACCCAAAGAATTATGTATAATCAAAAATGCGTCGCTGGATCGCCCCAAAAAAAAGGCGCAAAAAAAGTAACAAAAAAGACACAAAAGCGTTTTAACTATTTTACTTCTTCGGGAGACACGAAACACCGAAAAGGGGGACAATTTTATTCTGATTTTTTTCGTGATATTGTTTCTTGCCAAAAAAAGTCATTTAAATTGAATAACTAATCACGGGAGCGTAGTTTTATCTTGAAGAGGAATTGTCTGTTTGTTGACGATCTAATTTATTCGTCCTCGGATCATTTGTTTTTGCAATAAATGCAGGAAGTAATTTCATAATGTGTTTATTTCTTGATGAAAATATATTTCTTAATTTGTATCTTAAATCATTGCCATTCAGGAAAAGACTACTCGCTCTACGCAACGCATATATTCACTAAAAAAAAAAAAAAAAAAAAAAAACAAAACAACAACCAAGAAGAAGAAAAACCTCAAAATTATATGGACATAAAGGTAATACAGGATTTATACATGGATCTGAATGAACGCTTTTCATTTATGTACAAGCGTAATGCTCTTGTTCTAAATCCGACAAGTGTGTCCTTGTACCATTTATAAGTGATTACACACAGACATTTCTGTGATGTAAAGAACAGTGTCGGCTGTATTCATTTTTCAACTGCAGTGGCGTGCCAGTTTTTGTTTAAAACAATCAAACAGACATCGTTCAGATTCAGGCAAAACCGCTTTTTCGTAACTTACCACCTTGTAACCGTCGAAACTACATCAAGCGGTTCCAAACCCTTTTAAACATCTGACTGGCAGCTGCACGTTCCTGTCCCTTGTTGTTTGAAACACATTTTATACGCCTGTCTGCATACACCAATTAATGGAAGTCGAGCCTGCTTTACCTAGTGTCTCAGGCATTTAACGTAAGTTCTCATAAAAGATATCCGCCTGAGTCCTCGTGACACCATGTGTGTGTGTTGGGGTGTGTGTGTGTGTGTGTGGTGGGGTTGTGTGTGTGTTCGTGCGCGCGCGTGCGCGCGTGCTTGTGTGATGGGGAGAGGGTACGTTTAGAAATCTCTTGATTGCAATAGTGTAAATGTTCTCCATCTGTTTATTATTAAGCAACCTAGTCCACGGCACCATCTATTGAGACGGTATTTTTTTAGAAATTTAGTATCATCCGAATTCTATCTTTCACGGTTCTGAGAACTTCGGTTGCATCTTCTCTACCCCTTTCATCGATTTCCACTAACCTGGTATTAATGCTGACTAAAAGTTTATTCATTTGTTACTTTTATCTTCTTGTTTCCATTGTAAAGAGATAACCACCTTCACGAAAACAAACATCACATTGTTCTTATCTAAGTCAACAAATAATTCCAATTAAATGGCTTAAAAACTTTTAAGGACACGAGTTCGTATGAAACCCTTTAAACCTTAGGGTGTGATTAAAATGTCCAATAATCAGCAAACAGCATCAAGAGACACTAACATAATTGTAATACGTCCAGGATTTTTAAAAATGCCTTTTTACATTTCATTAACTCCACATCATGCCCATAAATAAAAAGAGAAAAGAAAACAGTTTCGGGCTTTACACGCAGTTCTACTTGACATCTTTTGGACAAATAAAATACTGTGATTAGCAGTATTTCTCACATGCACAGGCCAAAGAAGTTTAATAGATTCCCTACAGAGCTTTAGATAATTTCCCATTCACACAAGTTTTTCTAAAGCCCTCCTTAATATATTCCTGTTAAACAATCAAAGGCCTTTTGGAAGTCAACAAATGCTACACCGAATTTAATAATTCTCAAGATATACTTTTGAACTAGACAATATAATGTAACAATGTGTCAAAGCGCTGTATTTCCTACGGAAACCTGCCTGCGTTTTGATTTTTTTTTCCTTTTCTCCAGCTCAATTTTGTAAGTCTTATTCAAACTACGGGCACAGAACTAGCCTAACACCAGGACATAGTTACGCCATGACAGTTGATTGGCTATCAATGTCTCCCTTTTCATGCAACGTGTAATTATAGGTTTCGCACCACTGAGTTGCAAATGTCCCATCCTGGATACGTGTGTTAAACTGACCGCCTAGAAACTCAGTAACGAAAGGATAATAATTTTCGGCATTTCATTTATCATTCCGTCTGCGCAACTACTCACCACTTCTTATCTTTTTCGTGATACTGACACATTGAACAAAGCTCTTGTAAATTTGTGATCACAATCTTCTAGCGGAAAAGCTGACGCTTAAGCTAGGGAAGGTGAGAATGGGAGATAGCAGAAATAAGCGCTCTGTACGCTGTACAGCTGAAAACATCGGCAACGAAGTTCATCATTGTTTAGTATTCTTCAAGGTGATGCACTCTGACCATCGACGGCTTTAACACAACCATAAGTGAAGAAGCAAAAGACACGATAGACTACCGGAAAAAATGTCAAGAACGAGAGGATATCCACCATTCATGGATGATCAGTAGAGGAGAGACAGCAACAAAGACGAACATCTGAAACTCTGAGTCATCTGACCGAAGGAGAAGCTTGCAAGCAACGACAGAGAGAAAGACAGAGACGTGAAGAATGCAGCGAGGACAGACAAACTGCAATACACAGAATGGCTCGCTGAGAAAGCTGAGACAGCCGTAGAACGAAGCAACATGAAAATGGTCCATACGATCACCATTAGAGTGCGGAGGGCTGAAGACACAACCGGAAATTCCAGAGATAGTCGAGAACGCAACACCCATCAAAGAAGTACGAGCCAAGCTGGTAAGCTAGAACACTTCCTGGGATACTGAATCTGCCTTATTCACCAGCGTCATTCACTGAAACAGAAGAGGACGTGGACATCAATATGGAAGCTATCACAATGGAGGGGGGTGAGGAAGGCATCCGTAATTTAAGAGCAGCAAGGATATCGGAGGTGATGGTGTGGTCAAGATGTGGAAAGCAGAAGGGCACAAAACATCACGTTTTCTTCAGCACTGTGCACATCCTTCAAGACACGTGGGCCAAGGAGAAATCGTCATCATTGTTTCCTCACTGAGCTGGGACATTTACGGACATGCAGCAATGGGAGAGAGACATCACTGTACTGTCTCTCACCAGCAAGTCTTAAGCCGCATCATACTTGGCGACATGTATCAACAAACATCTTCATAACTGGCACTGTTAACTTGCAAAGTCTAAAGAAGCAAGTTCAAGTAACAGCATAAAAACACTAAAAAAACGAGTTATGTTTTACCTGCTTCGCATATAACAAAAAACCGCCTCCCATTCCACACACATCCTGCCTTCTTACCACGCACACACAAACACAGTCGCGCGCGCATACACACCCAACGCACGCACACACGTTTCAGCACGTTCTTATAACAGGGCATTGATCGTTTCTCCTATGACCCCAAACTTCTCGTTCTGCGCATCGGAAGCATCAGACTATCTTGTGTCATGCACAATTTCTGAAGGGAGAATAGGGTGGAAAGGGGAGGACCTGGGGAGGGAGACGAGGACATACACGTTGGGAGTTTAAGGAACTGACCTGACAGTGTCTATGCTCAATTTGACCACACACATACAGACATGTACACGCGCGATGTCTTTATTCTTGTGTATTAGATCTACTATTTGAACCGGAGCAAAGCGTAACTAGTCAAGAAAAGTCTTTCCCCGTTTCCAAACAGTTTGTCTATTAGTCACTTTCACATCTGGTTTCTTCTGTATGGCTACCGCAGCATGTTACAAATCTGTTCCCAATGTTAAAGTGCAAGCACGCACATTATTCTCTTGCATTTGCGCATGTAGGCATACTTTAGGTTTGTAATTACAGGCCCATACAGTGCGCTTAGAGTTGATTTCATCACAGATTTTGCGCCTTATAAATACCATAATTATTATTATAAATTATCATGGAGGTTTTGCTCTTGTGCGTATGCAAATAGATATATTTTACCCTCAAAAATACGCAGCCAGGCATATTTTACCCATATTAACGCAAGCAGAGATATTTAACTTTTGTATCTACTCAAGCAGACACATTTTACTCCTGTATTTACAAAACCAGGCATATTTCATGCTTATATTTACACAAACAGGAATATTTGCTACTTGTGTTTACGCAAGCAGGCGTAATTCATGCCAGCGACTTACGGATCTGACATTGTTTATGAATATGGATCGAACTCGTGGCTCCAGGAAATTACTTTAATTATCCTTTGTCAGCAGACAGAAACATGATGGTAGTCCTTCGGATCCGAAGATGACGTTAGCGTTTCTGCAGCTCATCGATGTACGCGGAGGTGGCTCTGCAGCCCCAATCTGGAGGCGCAGAGTCTGGAACAGTGGGGGCACTGGAAGTCCGTTGTCGTGATCACTGCTGCTGCTGCTCTGTGGCGTTGATCCTGGCGGCCAGTCAGCTTTTGGCGTCGAGTACTTTCGAAGTTGGTAGCGGCTTTGTGAATTGTGGCCCGCCACAGAGGTCGGTCATGGCGCACTCCTCTAGTTCTTTTGGTTTGAGTTCGCACCACTGGAGATTTGATTTGACCGGTCCTTATACCGTTTCTTTGGGCGTCCTTGGTTTCTCTTGCCGTGCAGAAGCTCTCCATACAGCAGTCGCCTTGGCATACGGTGCTCTTCCATACGGATGACATGCCCCACCCATCGAAGCTGGGCCTTGATGAGCATGGACTCGATACTTGTAGTGTGAGCACGGTCCAGGACCTCGAGGTTGGAAACACGGTCCTGCCAATGGATTCTGAGTATGGAGCGAGAGCTCGCATGTGGAAGTTCTCCAGCTTCTTGACGTGTCTGCTGTACAGTGTCCAAGATTCGCACCCATAGAGGAGAGAGGCAAGACCACTGCGTTGTAAACTCTCAGTTTTGTAGTCAGCCGAATGTCGTGTTGACTAAGCACTCTGTTGCGGAGTCTTCCCAGCGCCTGGCTTGCTTTGCTGATTCGGGCATCAACTTCCCTGTCCAGGGAGCCATCACAGGAGATGGTACTTCCTAGATATCTGAAATGTTCACGTCCGCAAGCTGGGAGTCGTCAATGACGATGGTGGGTGCCGAGGGGTTGGTGTTTGGTGCGGGTTGGTGAAGCACCTCAGTCTTGCGAGGCTGATTGTCAGGCCGAAGAGCTTTGAAGCATCGGAGAAGCGGTCAAGCATCGTTTGCAGATCGGATTCTGCATGGGCCACCAGTGCGCAGTCATCGGCAAAGAGGACTTCTTGAAGGAGATCTTTGATGCTCTTTGTCTTGGCAGTGAGGCGACGAAGGTCAAAGAGGGAGCCGTCCAGACGATAGCGGAAGTAGACTCCCTTCTCCAGGTCTTGGACAGCGTGGGACAGCATGCAGGTGAAGAAGACGTTGAAGAGGACCGGAGCTAAGACACAGCCCTGCTTCACGCCATTGCTGATCTCGAAGGCTTCCGTCACGTTTCCACTGGAGAGGACCTGGCCGGTCATGCCATCATGGAAGAGCTTGATCATTTTCACAAACTTTGGCGGGCATCCAATGCGCTCGAGGACTGTCCAAAGAGCTTCCCTGTTGACCGTGTCAAAGGCCTTGGTCAGGTCATGAAAACAGAGTATAGGGGCATGTTTTGTTCGATACACTTCTCTGAAGCTGTCTGACAGCAAAAATCATGTCGACAGTGCTTCTGCCGGGTCTGAAGCCGCACTGCGCCTCGGGGAGGTTCTGCTCGGAAACAGTGATGAGTCTGTTGAGGATGGCTCTGGCAAAGATCTTTCCAGCAATGGAGAGTAGCGGAGATGCCTCTGTAGTTCCACAGTCGGCTTTGCTTCCCTTGTTCTTGTAGAGGGAGACAATCAGGGCGTCACGGAAGTCATCTGGCATCTTCTCCTCCTCCCAGATACTCCGCAGGACATCGTGAAAGGCTTTTAGGGCGTTGGGGCCTGCCGCCTTGTAGATCTCAGCAGGTATTCCGTCCTTTCCTGATGCTCAACGGAGCCCGTTGGAGGATTGCTTTCTGGATCTCTGCAATGGTGGGGGGTACTGCAAGTGTGTCTTGTATCGGCTGCTGAGGGATCTGGTTCAAGGCATCCGAGTCGACTGACGAGGGCCTGTTGAGCAGGTTGCTGAAGTGTTCTTGCCAGCGCTTGCTTAGTCCTTCTTGGTCCTTGATCAGGGTTGCGCCGTCGGAGGACAGTAGCGGGGAGCAGCCTGATGCTGAGGGTCCGAAGACTGTCTTCAACGAGCCAAAGAATTTCTTGGCGTTGTGGAGAGTCGGCGTAGCCTTGGACTTCAGTCGCTTTGTCCTGCCACCACTGGTCCCGCATCAGACGTAGGTCGGTCTGCACGTTGGTCTGGAGAGTCTTGAATCTCTCGCGTTTGGAGACGGACGATGGGTCATTCTGCCACTCGATGTAAGACTTGTTCTTCGCATGGAGGGCTTCTTTGATCTTCTCATCGTTCTCGTCAAACCAGTCTTCATGGGCTCTGGTTTTTGCTCCGAGGACCTCTTTTGCAGTCTCAGCGACCATGTCCTTAAAAGAGGACCATTTTTCTGTTCCATCTTCAGGGTCAGACCGTCTTGGAGCTTTTCTTCAAGTAATTGTTGGAACTGGGAGAGGTAGGTCGGGTCTTTCAGTCTGGCGACATTGTGGGAGGCCCTGACAGTCTTTGGTCGGTTTCTGTGTGGCGGTGGTATGTGCAGGGTCATTACAGCCCTGACCAGCCTGTGGTCAAGTCCAGCATTCAGCACCTCTCATGACGCGGGTCACCCGGACGTCCTTGATGTCGCGTTGGCGTACGATGATGAAATCAAGAATGTGCCAGTGTTTCGACCTCGGGTGCATCCAGGTGGTCTTGAACTTGTCCGCCAACCTGAACAAGGTGTTGGTGATGCAGAGGTGTATATCCGCACACTTGCTGAGGAGGAGCAGGCCGTTGTCGTTGACCTTGCCTACTCCGTGTCTGCCGAGAAACGCCTTTCCAGTGCTATGGTCTCTTTCTACTCTGGCGTTGAAGTCCCCAAGGATGACGAGTTTGTCATTTTGAGGAGTTGACCTGATGGCCTGGTCAAGTTGTTCGTAGAACAGCTCTTTGGTGTCGTCTGGGCTCGTGAGCGTGGGTGCATACACACTGATGATTATGAGGTGTCTTGACTTGCTGAGGGGATACGCAATTTCATGAGGCGTTCATTGATGCCAACCGGGAGCACAGGTATGCTTTTGAGCAGGGCTGTCCTGATGGCGAATCCAACGCCATGGATCCTGTCTTCGGCTTCAGGCTTTCCCTTCCAAAAGAAAGTGTATCCACCTCCCTCTTCTCTTAGGGAGCCTTCATCAGCAGTCGGGTTTCGCTGAGTGCAGCAATGTCTATTCGGTATCGCTGGAGTTCATTCGCGACAAGCGCTGTTCTTCTCTCCGGTCTCGACGTACTGCTCTGTCCATTAATGTTCGAACGTTCCAGGCTCCTAAAGGAGTTTTCTTTGCTTTTTCTTTTGCATTTTTCGACCGCAAAATGGATGAGTCGTCAACCGCGGTAAGCTGACCAGACTGTAAAGGCAAGCATTTGTTCGGGGCACCTTTTCTAGCCCCCTCCCCCATGCGGGGGTGGGCAGTGCTGTCCTAAAGAGGCTGCCCAGTCGCCCACGGGTGCTGCCGGACTCTCCTGTTGCCCTCGGATTCAGGAAAAAGAACGACCACCTGCCCATGGACGCCTACGTGCAGGATTGTGACTACAATGCCAGTGGTCATCTCCACCTGTTGCTTCGCCACGTGCCATCGCCGCAGGAGTTGAGGTGTGTGCGTTGACAGATCGGTGATGAGTTGCATAACGGACCTGTGCGTGAAGGTTTTATAGTGGGAAAATCGTTGCACGGGGGTAATCCCACTCTCTCGGCCTGGGAGCCTTGATCCAGTGGCACGGAGAACCGTTACGACGGGAGACTGCCAGGCTGCAGTGGATGACCAGACTTCTCAGGGTGTCACGTCCCATGCTCGTAGCGCTCCACAACACTTGCTGCCACCGCCTTCACAACCGTTGGATCACCGATGATCTCTTTCGCTCGTTCCGCGGGAGTCAGTCTTCACATGCAGTAGGGCTGACACAGCCCGACCTAACTCACCGAGGGTTTCAGACCCGACGGCTACCCACACCTGGTTTAGCCGGCCTGCCAAAGCCGTTGCCCGGGGAGTGGCCGCTGTTGCATGCGACAGCTTCTAGGAGCCACAGGTGTGAGCTGAGTGACAGGTGAGGACCAGTGGCAGACGAGCTGCCCTAGAAAAGGACATGGCAAGCCCCCCTGCTAAATGTACTACCTCTCCCTGACACCCATACCCCCAGAAACATACTACAGTACAATCGTACAGTTTACAAAAATTTCCCTTTTGTTTCTTTCAGTTTGACATGTACTTTACTCTCGTAAAAAGGTCTTGAATACTACAGTGCGCTTGTTTAAAAAACAAATACACACATACACACACGCACACGCACACACACACACACACACACACCACACACACACACACGCACATATATGCAAACACACACACACACACACACACAAACACACACACATACACACACACGCACGCATGCACACACGCACGCGCGCGCACGCACACACACACACACACACACACACACACACACACACACACACACACACACACAACACACACACACGATGAGCCATTCATTTTCACTGCTTGTCTTGGAAGGGCGGGGCGAGGAAAGAGGCGTTTCTTATGCCGATTGATTTCAATACTTTCCGACACGTGTCAACAAACAGCCGCGTCACAAAACAAGTTGAATTCGGACAAATGTCCTCCTCAAAATACGGCCCTTTGCAAGACTACAATTAGTTATTCCCAGAGTACATATACAGACGCCAAGTCACGTTTGTTGTCTTCTTTTTTCTCTCTTTAAAGTGTAGGGGAAAGTGGGGCACGTTAGGTGGCTAATACAAAATGTGCAATACATTTTCATCCTTTTGTTTTCTTACGTTTTCTTTCTTTCTTTCTTCTTCTTCTTCTTCTTTTTTTTTCATTGTTTCTGTTTTGCGTAATGAATAATCGCAAACGTCAACTCTGACGCCTGGTGGACACTTGCTTTTACACTAAATCGACCCCCCTCACCCTCCTTGTTTTTGAAAGTAATGTTTTACCCCTCTTAAACATTTTGCATTGAATATGGGAATTCTAACTGTTGATGATGATTTTTTGTGAAGTAAAATTATGAAATGAATCAGACGCATGCCAGCATTTGCTTTATTTGTCAACCGTTTGTCAATGAGGAGTACTTTAAAGCTGTCAAAGTACTTGGTATCAAGCAGGTTGGGTAGGGACAGGTGAGAGAGTACCCCATCTTGCTCCTGAATGTCTTAGCTTACCCAAGGAGCAGGTCCCATCCTCTTCCTCTGAATGCTGTCGGAACCGATTTCTTCCGTTATTATTATCAACGTTATCAGCGGTATCAGCATAATCATCATTATTAGTTACACGATTATTGTTATTTTTTAACCAGTAATATAAATACCAGCCCTGGAATGGCCCTTTGCCGTGGGCTGGCTACAAGAACAGTATCTCTCTCATCAGTTTATACATGGAGTAGATTTTCAAATGGGTAAATGTGGAACTCCATGTGTGAACCTTTTTGTATTCAACACTGATTGCAACACAAAATTCAAGGATACACATGCAGCTCAACCTTACTATGTCATATATATTAAATGCCAACATCCAACGGCAAGAATATTCTGATGACGTTCAGAAACTCTTCAGATCTTGTTTCCTGCTGTCATGAAGATGTTCGCAGTGCAGTTGTTGGTGAATTGATGACATGTGAAATCGTTGGAATGGAAGCATGCGCAGTTCGATAGTTACAAACATTGCTAAGAATCGAGGCAAATTCTGTCATAAGGTTGATTCTTAGCAAGTCAATCTTATGACGGGAATTTGCCTCGACTCAGAACCTGGTGTCGGGATGGAAGATGTGCCACGATAGTGTAGCTGACGAGTGGATATAGTGTGCAATTGATTCTGTAGCTGATGTCCGAATGGAGTGTGTCTTATTTTGTAGCTGATGTCCGAATGGAGTGTGTCTTATTTTGTAGCTGACGTCCGAATGAAGTGTGTCTTATTTTGTAGCTGATGTCCGAATGGAGTGTGTCTTGTTTTTGTAGCTGATGTCCGAGTGGAGTGTGTCTTATTTGTAGTGATGTCCGAATGGAGTGTGTCTCATTCTGTAGCTGATGTCCGAATGGAGTGTGTCTTATTCTGTAGCTGACGTCCGAATGAAGTGTGTCTTATTCTGTAGCTGATGTCCGAATGAAGTGTGTCTTGTTCTGTAGCTGATGTCCGAATGGAGTGTGTCTTATTCTGTAGCTGATGTCCGAATGGAGTGTGTCTTGTTCTGTAGCTGATGTCCGAATGGAGTGTGTCTTATTCTGTAGTTGATGTCCGAATGGAGTGTGTCTTATTCTGTAGCTGACGTCCGAATGAAGTGTGTCTTGTTCTGCTGCTGATGTCCGAATGGAGTGTGTCTTGTTCTGCTGCTGATGCCCGAATGGAGTGTGTCTTACTTGCTGCTGATGCCCGAATGGAGTGTGTCTTACTCTGCTGCTGATGCCCGAATGGAGTGTGTCTTACTCTGCTGCTGATGCCCGAATGGAGTGTGTCTTACTCTGCTGTTGATGCCCGAATGGAGTGTGTCTTACTCTGCTGCTGATGTCCGAATGGAGTGTGTCTTACTCTGCTGCTGATGCCCGAATGGAGTGTGTCTTACTCGCTGCTGATGCCCGAAAGGAGTGTGTCTTACTCTGCTGCTGATGCCCGAATGAAGTGTGTCTTACTCTGCTGCTGATGCACGAATAGAGTGTGTCTTACTCTGCTGCTGATGCCCGAATGGAGTGTGTCTTACTCTGCTGCTGATGCCCGAATGGAGTGTGTCTTACTCTGCTGCTGATGCCCGAATGGAGTGTGTCTTACTCTGCTGTTGATGCCCGAATGGAGTGTGTCTTACTCTGCTGCTGATGTCCGAATGGGTGTGTCTTACTCTGCTGCTGATGCCCGAATGGAGTGTGTCTTACTCTGCTGCTGATGCCGAAAGGAGTGTGTCTTACTCTGCTGCTGATGCCCGAATGAAGTGTGTCTTACTCTGCTGCTGATGCACGAATAGAGTGTGTCTTACTCTGCTGCTGATGCCCGAATGGAGTGTGTCTTACTCTGCTGCTGATGTCCGAATGGAGGATGTCTTATTCGCAGTTGATGTCCGAATGGGTGTGTCTTATTCTGTAGCTGATGTCCGAATGGAGTGTGTCTTATTCTGTAGTTGATGTCCGAATGGAGTTACGTCTTATTCTGTAGCTGATGTCGAATGGAGTGTGTCGTATTCTGTAGTTGATGTCCGAATGGAGTTACGCCTTATTTTGTAGCTGATGTCCGAATGGAGTGTGTCTTATTCTGTAGTTGATGCCCGAATGGAGTAGTCTTTTTGTAGTGATGTCCGAATGGAGGGTGTCTTATTTTGTAGCTGATGTCCGAATGGAGTATGTCTATTTTGTAGCTGATGTCCGAATGGAGTGTGTCTTATTCTGTAGCTGATGTCCGAATGGAGTGTGTCTTATTCTGTAGTTGATGTCCGAATGGAGTGTGTCTTATTCTGTAGCTGATGTCCGAATGGAGTGTGTCTTATTCTGTAGTTGATGTCCGAATGGAGTGTGTCTTATTCTGTAGCTGATGTCCGAATGGATGTTGTCTTATTCTGTAGCTGATATCCAAAATGGAGTGTGTCTTATTCTGTAGCTGATGTCCGAATGGAGTGTGTCTTATTCTGTAGCTGATGTCCGAATGGAGTGTGTCTTATTCTGTAGCTGATGTCTGAATGGAGGGTGTGTCTTATTCTGTAGCTGGTGTCCGGATGGTGGAAAGCGTGCGATCCTGGTGTTTCCAAAAGCAACACTTGTGTTGCATGTTTTGCGGCAAGAACTTCTTGGATTTTTGGCCTGGCGAGGATGGACTCGGGCTCAGACATGTGAACACTGGAGACATGAGGAGTGTGTCAACACTTAGAATTTTCGTCCTCTGCTTCGTGACAGTCGCAGAAAACACAATGTCCTGTCATGAATCAAACGATTTATTTTGAAGTAATGCCACTGATGCTTTGTGGGGGGTTTGATTATTTTGTCATTTAGTGTTGACTACACAAAGTATCTGATTTCTTATGTCTCAATCTGTGTTTGTTTGTACCCTGTTATCCGGAGAAACCTCTATCTGTTTGTCTGAGATGTCTTCCGTGAAGACCAGTCAGGTTTGCCTGACAATATCACTTCATACAGCACAATATCACTTCATATAGCACAGTTTCGCTATTCCATTTATTGATATAAATACTGAAAAAAGTGTTCTGGGGTAATTTGGAGGCATATTTGTTTTCCATTCTACTGTATTTATCAAAGAATGAACATTTTTCAACCATAGAATGTGTACTTTTCCCTGCCCAGTTGTTTCTAATAGTCTCATATGAAGTCGCCTACGTTAAACTCTAAGTGGGCAACTATGTTTGCCTCTGAGTTCTTGATTTCAAGTTAATGAAAACCATCTACAGTTTTTGCTGCATAAAAGCACCGTACTAGGTGTCAGCCTGACACATGATATGTACTGGTGCTGCTCTAGACCCAAAAGTCCCGAGGCGTGACACAACCTGCTCCAACTGGGGTTGGATGGGCGTTTTCGCTTCTTGTGTTTGATTGCTGATTACAAAAAAGAAAAACAAATATAAACGGGTTTTCCTCTTTCATTTTGCTTTTGGATGATCACAGTTTTCTTTGTTTTCATTCTGCATTCGAGATAAAAGATGACAGTTTAGTGTCCCAAACTGCCCCAATTTGCCGTATATGAATAGGAGGCAAAATCAAAATTCAACAGGATCTTGTTGCAAAGTGAGGCGACGGCAGGCGTAAATCTGAACAACTTTCAAAAGTTTCTATAAGGCTCCGCCTAAAAACGTAGACAAACGAATCACAAGACAAAACACGACGCGTTTCGACCTCTTAGGTCTTCTTCAGCAAGATACACAACACTCAGGACAACGAAAATGAACGAGCAACTACCTATCTTCATCCAATTCGGTTGCTGATTACAAAAAAAAAAAGCAACGGGAAAAGTCCATCATGACAAGGGACAAAAACTCAGCAGAAAGAATACGACAGTCTCGTAACTGGCGCATCTTCCGAGGGGGAAACTAAGAAAACAAAGGTTTAAAAGTTTGCATTTCAAATCTTGAAATACGGAGTTTTATGTTACATTCCCTGTTTGGTTAAGTATACTTAACCAAGTCCAGCCTTTGCAACTCAGGCAAATGCGTAGGCCATGTTTGGCAATTTCCGTGTCTTACCGCAGTGCTAAGACAGTCTTCGGTTTCTCTTTCTCCGCGCCGACTAAATTCGCTTCCTCTCTGTACTATGGCCAATGTTAGAAACCCCTTATGGACCATAGCAATACCAGCAGCGAAGGACAGGCAGGAAACGAGTTTGACACTGTACGTGTATTTCGCTGAACATCAAATATACATAAAAAACTCCAATCTTGGTGTTGCTTATTGTACCATATCCACATATCAACCAAAAGTAGGAGACTGAATGCCCAAGTGGCTCGCGTGGTGTGGTCTAAAGGCGTTAGTCGCGATGAAATAAAATCCCGTAGAACTCTCAGCCCTGGCCATTCGAAATCCCTGAGGTGGTGGTAAATGAAGGGATTTTCCGATCGGCACTCGCTTCCAGAATGGCACAGCCAGTGTTAGGTAGGTACCCAAGGACCAACCAGCGCAGGGCTCATGCGTAGGTCAGATATCTGCTAAGTTGTAGCCCACGAGACCCTCTTCTTAAATTCATTCATCTTGGTCATTAATTCATTTATAATTTATTTTTAAATCATGGGCATATGGTCTCAAAACATAGCGGATGTGGACTAGTCCGCACGCAGTGACACCTCCATGATGAAACTGAAACAGCTTTCGTGACACGCTTATCAGGCACCCAGTGCCGGACAAACCGCTGAGGTAGCGACAGTCCTGAATCATGCACTCTCGGGCTCAGAGCTCTTGTAGCTCTGAAGTTACATGCCCCGAGGATGGTGTTTGTAATGCGTCTAAATACGGCGGCTGAAGCAATGTTCTGCTTGTAGATCTCGTAAAGGGAGGTGAGAGGACGCCATTTTGGAGGAGCATAAAACCGTGGCCTTCGAGATGGTCACGATCCAACGCAGGACTTTCCTAGTAACACTGCCAGCACCTGGTCGGGCATAACTTGGCTGTCCTCCACCATACTTAGATGCTCAGAGACAGACAGGTCTGTAAGGTAACGAAAATGTGCATGTACATGAGGGAGGGAGGCGTAGCGGAGAAGCTGACGGGGGTGGTGCAGGGTGTCACCCAAGTTTTGAACATACTGCCACAATATTTCGGTGAAGAGGTCAACAAGATTAGTCAGAAAGTATGAAGAGTTGTTGAGCAGGATACAGTGAATGACGCCAGAATATCACTCTATCAGTTTGCATTGAAAGCGTCGCCACAGGAACGACCAATCTTCACCAGGTAAGCTGAGCAATGACACTGTTCTTCCAGCTCCTTGCACGGTGCCGATCTCGCCGTGATTTCAGGCTCGACAGTGGGAGAATGGACCGAAAGAGAGTCCCCCGCGTGGTTCATCCCGGTCTGTGTTTTTTGGGGTACATGCTGGTTGACAGTAAAAAAAAGTTTTCCCCCCCGGGTTT
>JAFLJL010002930.1:2500-21278 GCA_018398815.1 Conus ventricosus
TAAAGGGGAGGAAGGGGGATTTGGTTTCTTTTCCGATGTTACCCTTTTGTTCTTTGGTTCACACCAGAGAAGGGGGGCGGGTACGGCTGTTTTTGGGTGTTGCCCAAGTCTGAGTTGTTGTGGAAAAATTGTCGGTTTTGCACGGCAAAAACGTCCTTGGTCGGGCGGTCACCTGCCAGGATACGCTGCTCAACCAATCGCTTTTTGTGTTGGAGAGAGTTCCCCTTGATTCCGACCAGGGGAATGCGTTGGGTAGCTTCACTTCGGTCCCGGGTTCGTCGGAGTGGACGTACTCCTTGTAGGTGCGGCGGCAGCGCCGTTAATTTTTGAGGGTGACTTCGGCATAGTTAGTCCCGGGTCCCTTGGCTGTGTCCCCTTTGGCCTGTCCGGGGTTCGTGCGCTTTTTTGGGCACCCCTTCACCATTGCAGAACGGTGTGGGAACGGTCTGTCCAGGTTGGTGATTTGTTAGGTTCATGGTGGTTTTGTTCGTCAGTTGTTTTGTATATGGCAGTTTACTGTAGTGCTCATGTTATTTTTGGGTTGTATTTGTTGTTCGAACGGTGTCTGGTATGATGCGTTTTGTTCTGGAAACTTGTTGTCCCCGGGGTTTGGGGTTCCCTTTTTGCTGTAATTCTGAAGTTGTTACATAGGGGTTTTCCTGAGTTCGATTGTCATGTACAGTTTGGCTAGACAATGGGGGTTGTTTAAAATAACCGTTGAGGGAGGGTGAGTAAAATTTTGGGTTTGGGATTAGTTTCATTTTAAATTTCAGGGGTCAGTAAAGAAGGTAATACGGGGTTTGCTTTTGTTGAGGACATAGTAGAGTCGGGTGCGGGGTCAACTCCGAAATCTTAATCAATTTAAACAAACACTATTTTTTTACAACTGAAATTGAGCACAATCCCTTTTAGATCACCGACAACGCACCCGAGGGTAATTAAAAAGAGAGCGTGTCGTGTGTAAGTTGGGGCCCCTCCACTCTACTAATCCCAACAAAAATCAACCTTATTCCCTTTCTTACTGACCCCCCTAAAATTTAAACATAACAATCACAACCAAAAACTACTCACCGTCCACAAGGGTTTTAAATATCGAACCCAAAAAGCTAGCCAAACGCCATAAAAACAACTCGGGAAACCCACTATGACCTTTTCAAAATACAGCAAAGGGGACACCACAAACCGCTGCAACAAGTTCACAAACCCAAGACGCACAACCAGCAACCATATCCCACAAACTAATAAACAAACAAACAAGACAACTACAGAAACAACTCGCCATAATACAAGACAACTACAACAAAACCAAAAGAACCAACAAATCCCCAAACCCTGGACAACAGACGTTCACCACACCAGTTCTGCAACGGGCGAAGGGGCTGCCAACAAAGACGACACAGAACCCGGCACGGGCCCAAGGCCACCAGACCCAACGAGGACCTGGCACAACTTATAATCACTCCTAAAAAAAACGGCGCGCCACCGCCCCTAAAAGGGGGTACGTCCACTCCGCAACACCGGGGACCGAAGTAAGCTCCCCCAACGCATCCGCCCGGGGTCGGAATAAAACGAACTCACTCACAACACAAAACACGATTGGTTAGAGCAGCGTATCCCTGCCAGGCACCCCCGACCAACGACTAGTTGGTTGCTCGTGAAAACAACACGACAATTCCAAACAACTCACGACTTGACAACACCAACAACACCCGTTTCCTGCCCGCCTTCTCTGGTGTAAACCAAAGACCAAAAGGAACAATGGGGAAACAAAACCCAAACCCCCCTTCCACCCTTAAACAAGTGAAGTTTGGGAATTTCAAAATATTGAAAGTCTTTTTCCCCCACCCCCTACCTACCTAATTTTCCCCCTTTAACCAAACCCCAACTTACACAGCACGCTCGCACACACACATATAACATATGCACACGCACACGCTCCTATTTCTGAATTACCATTACCCCAAAAACACATGGAGGGCGATTAGTACCGCGTTCGTGACACACCCCCCCTCCAAGTTAACACGGGTTTAAAACCAAACAAAAATTCTCACTCGATCGCGTTTACTCCACCTACCTATAAAATCCAACCCCCACACTCCTCTGTCCTTTTGTTACTTTGAGCCCCCCCAACATCATCATCCAAACAACATTTTTAAATACATCATTAACCGCAGAATACACAACCTCTGGCCCAAATTCTGCCTCACACGACCTTAACGCAGGCACTTACGGCAGCCTACACTACCTCTACAAAAAATTTTTCAAACAGGGGCTCTGACCATGCACAAACCGCTATGCAACACGGCTACAAAACCCACCCCCCAGCAACCTTTTTGCCATGTCATTCTCTTCCAATGACACATGCATACTTCGAAAATGCCCCCCCCCCTTGACCAGGAAAAGGAACTTAAGTCCTCCCTCTCTTTCTCTCTCTCCTCCCGGCAAGGGCCCCCAAAAGTCGCCGCCACATTGACCTTTCCAACACTGCCTCACCGAAATTGAATGGCTGCCTGCAGGCCCACCTTTGATCCCCCACTAACCTCAAACCCCCACAGCTCCCTTTCCCGGGGTTTTGTCCTCAAATGAAAATGCCGCTTGTCCCGAAACCTGCGTTCCCAAGTTCTTTGTCAACCACACGCCGGCAAAACCTTGTTCCTGATTTAAAACGACGTCCTCTGCCGCTGTGCGAACTCTTGTCTTTTCGGGTTTGCAACCAAGATCCTCATATCCCCTGGGCCTGCCATCCGGGCGTCCTCACGACGGGAACTCTCGAGACTTTTCCCTTACCCACAGACCGAAACGGGGACACAACTGGCAACTGACCAATGTCAGCAGCATGCCTGCCAATAAAAATGGCGACCAACTCGCTCCTTGGTTCCGGGGGGTCCCAAAAGTGCCAGACATGGTACGTCGGGGCCAGCTTTCATCACCAGGGCCTATTCAGCGGGACGCAGATTACTCCACTCCTTGGGACCCTCAAACCGCCTGACCAGTACACCAAAATTTCCCCGACGTACCGACTCTCCAAACTGGGGGGGAAGTGCTCCCCTGCTTCACACGCACCCCGAGCCTTCCCAATTTTCGTCCGGTCCTCATCTCAACAACGCGGGGAGAGGGTTCAAAGCACCCTCGACGGGAGGGGTCGGTTCTTGCTGCCCCGGGGGCCTCTGCGACGGGCGGGCACGCCCACCCGCCGGGTCGGCGAAACAGCACACTATCCCCCGGGAATCTCCTACCTCTTTGCAAAATTTTCCCGATCAGATTTCCGCACAGGGCTTTCAGCCCAAAAACCCCCAAACTTCCCTTCGATAAAGGGGTGACTTCAACCTTTTACCCCCACAGGTAACATAGACCTACATCGGGATTCAGCCAACACACGGGAACCGCCCTCCGGTACGCTCGCTGGACCAACCACGGGGCCACACGTGTATCCGGCACCATGTCTCGAGCCATTGGCCCGGGAGACCCCTTACTTCACAATGCACCGGGGTCGTACGCGCCAGCACGGGGGCGACAAAACGGGGGAACCGGCGGGGGGCGGTCGTAACAAGAACCCTCCAACAGAAGGGGGCTGGGCTTTTTCCAGCGACGTGGCCTAGCTTCCGCATTTTGAAACAACTAGGGTCGACCTAGGCCCTTCTGACCCGTTCTGCTCTGTAGGCACCATCACTTGGGGGGACTTCCTGCGGGCTGGTCTCTGTTTTTTCATGCCTTTTACCCGGTTGGGCTGGTTAACCTTTGGGGCCTTCGCCTTCCCCCCAATCTTTGGCCTCGCAAAACCGAGTTTCTGTTGCCATTTTTTTCAACATTTTGGGGCATGTTTTTCCGGGACCTCAACGTGAACTCGGGGGGACAGCAGCTGGTAAAACTGTTCTTGGAAAAGCAACCCTTAACATCCCTGCCACACCTCATCCTTGCCCGCGCCGCACACCAAGGGGGAAAAAACCACCGCTTATCCTCCCAGCACTGGGCAAACCCAGCAGCGTCCCCTTATGCTTCAAAATTTTTCCCGGAGGCCCGCACGCCAAAGGGGCTGAACGGGGCGCTCTTTACTATCAAGTCGTTTAAAACCCTCCACATTTAACCGCATCACCGCTTCCTAGCCTTTCCCTCAGCAGAGACACAGACGGTGGGCATGAGGCTCGTCCACTTGCACATCTGGGCTACACGCCAAATTTGGGGCCCGATAAAAGCGCCACTCGTCGTTTTCTCCCTCCTAACGCTAAAGGTGACACGCTTCGTTCCTTCACCTCAACAAGGGTTTTTTTATCGCTGTTTCATCTACGGCCTGTCCCTTTTTGTAGTTAGCCTCGCTCCTTGCCTCAACCGGCTTCATCTCTTCGCTCTTGGGATAACTGGGCCTCCGTGCTTGGCTTCTATTTCTCTTATCGCCCTTTCTTCCCCCAAACTTCTTCCCTGCAGTTCCATTCCATCGTTCCTGCTTTCTCTTTTTCACCTTCTCCCAAATTTTAGCTCCCTCTGCCTTCAGCCCCTTTTCAATCTTCCCTGCCTATCACTTTTTTCTTTTCAATCCCCTCTGCGCATCTCAAACTCCCCTGCCTAGCAGCTTTCCCCCCTTTTTCAATCCTCCTCTGCTGAACCAACTCCCTCGCACACTTCTCCCTTCATCCTCCTTGCTGACCAACTCCCTCTGCCTGCACTTTCTCTTCTTCATCCCCATCTTCTGCCCCTTTCTCCTCCTCCGGACTCCAACCGCTTCTCTCGCAATTTTTCCTTCCTCATCCTTCGTTTTAACCTTTGCCCGGCTTTTATGCACCGAGCTGGACAAACGGGCGAGACCCCCCCCAGCTAAACCCCCCGCCCCAATTTGACAAATTTTGCAAAAGTCCCCCCGTCCCCTGTTCATGACCACCCCCACACCTGGCACAACCCTTTTGGGGGGGTATCCGCCGGGGGGCCGGGGACCTGACACTATCGGGGCGACGCGGAGGGCCGGGGGGGTTTAGACATAGGACCCCACCCCCACAGGCTAGCACGGACAGTAGGCGATCTGAGCGAAACGGGGTTCCCGCTAGCACAGCCCCCAAGCAACCCACAAGTCACAATACCTCAAAAGTCATGCAACAAGCAAACTCCACCCACACTTAGACCTCATACAAACCCCATGGCCCAACCCAACAAAAACCCCAAAGCCGCGGGCACAGCCCCAACACGGGGCACCGACCCACCGTCCACGGCATGCGCACCAGTTTACATGGATTACCATCACCGGGGCCCACGCTCTGGGAGGCCGCACCCAACGTCACAGCGCAGGGGACCCCCAAGTCCAGGTGCACTAAGCAACCAATGCCCCAACACGCGCACCCCGGCTTCCCACACCACACCTGGGTTTCACTCCTTAAAACCCCCCCAGGATACCGAGCACACAGCGTGCACAGTCACGGGCTGGGGACCCCCTCCTACCAGGGGGGGTACAGATGCAGGGACACAAGGGACACCCGGGGACCCCCGGCACCCACTGTACGATAAATCACCAAACTTCCAACCCACCAATGTTATTGACCTTCATCCCACACACTCGGAGCGCCAAACCCTCCCAACCAACACAAGGCCCCCCCCAAGCCAATGGAAACCTCCGAAGGAACAGGGACAACTACTACCCCTCCCCCGGGGGCGGACCCCCACCAACCCCCCACTTTAATTTTTCACAACGACCACCGGGCACAACAAAACCCCCCACCCCCTTTTACTCCACACCTACCCCAAACCCCCCAAGTACCCCGCATCTCCACCAAAGGGTCACGGTCGCAAGGGCCCGGCGGCCTACCACCCCTACCCCGCCTATTCACACTAGAGCAGACAACACCACACAAAACGCTTACAAAAATCGCACTTTTTTATTTCACACACAACATGGGGGCCACCCCACGCCATCCACACCCACACACCGGGATCCCACTTTTTCACTGACCCACACACCCGATACACCCTGAGAAAACCCAACCTAACTAAACACCGTTGCGGTAATCGCTGCACCCAGGGGCGCAAAGATAGCCCCCCCACGTGGGGGCTAACACTAGGGGCAAGGGCCAAACCCAAAGGGCCTAACCTAAAAACACCCCCCCACCTCCCCCGGACCCCCCTTCTCTTTTTCCCGGGACCACTACCGCACCGGGTCACTGCGCCCTAAGGGGGCAACGCAATACCCACCCCGTGCTGGCCACTACGTCCTAAAAGGGGCATGCAAAACCCCCCAAACCCACTGCCTAACGCACAAAAACCCCCTTTACCCAACCTGGGACAACCCTCCCGGCCCGGAAAGCCCGTCCCCGGCCGTAAGGGCCCCCGCAGGCGACCCCCCCGGAAGATTCGCACCCCGGGCCGACCGGGCTCCCCGCAACGACCCCCCTGCGAGACGGACCCCCAACCACACCCACACCGACGCCCTCCGACGGATCCGGGGGTCGCGCCTCCTCCCTGAAGGCCCCCCGGACACCGAGGGGGAGGGAAGCCTGGTGCAGCGCCCCTCACGGACCCTACCCGGAAAAAAACAGGTGCTAAGAACTCCCGGGGGAAAAAAAACCCCGAGCAGAGGAGGGGCCCCTCACCGGCAGACGGGCCCGGGGTGGGGCTCCCCCCCGGGAAAACACGGGGACGAAAGCCGCCGCCACCTCCGGGACGCGGCAGGACTCAGTGGCGGGCCCCATCCCCAGGACGGAACAGGTCCTGCTGACACAACTAAAAGGCCCCTACTGATAATGTGGAAACATTTCCCTTTGAGATTGCCATTTCCTAGTTTTTTAGACCAAAAGGGGGCCCAGGAGCCGGTTGGTTGCGGGGGTTTTTTCCCAAAAATTGGGGGGATTTATCTTTTTTTGTAAAAGCGGGATTGCTCAAGAGAATATTGTTTACTGCTATTTTAAGGGGGGCAGGAATGGATCTGAAACCCCCAAAACGATAAACGGGTTGGGGGGGGGTACCGAAATTCAAGGGGCCTCCATGCCCGACGGAAAATAGGCAAGGGAATGGGGATTAAAAACTTTTTCCAAGAGCCTTGACCTGATGACTCGGTAGTAGCAAATTACAGTAGTGGCCTACAGTTGTGTCAGCAGGTATCCGCCGTCCGAACTGGGGGGCCCGACCATGCATCTACTGCCGCTGCCGGGGTGAGCGGGGGGCTTTCGTACCCGCTTTTCCCGGGGGAAAGGGGCCACCAGGCCGTCGCCGTCGGAGGAGCTCCCCCTGCACCGGGTTTTCGGGAGTTTTCTACCCCCGTTTCTTTTCCCCGGGGAGGGGCCTGGGAGAGGGCCTGCACCAGGGCCCTTCCCCCCCCCGGGGTCCGGGGGGGCCTCAGAGGAGGGGCTCAGCCCCCGGTCCCGAGAGGGCTCTGGTGGGGTGCGTTGGGGCGCGCCACGCAGGGAGGAGTTCACTGCGAGGAGCCACGGCAGGACCGGGGTGCAAAATCTTCCGGGGGGGTGTCAGCCGCGAGGGGCCACAGAGGGCCGGGACTGGAGCTTTTCCCCCGGGCCGGGGTGGGTTTCCCAGGTTGTGGTAGAAGGGTGACTTAGGGAGTAGGGGTTTTTGGGGTTTAGCACTCAAAAATAAGTAACTGCTGTACTCGTAACAAAAAAAAAGGAAAAGGTGGGAAAAGGGGTACCTGGAGAGGGGGTGTCCAAACGTTCGGTCGCAGACACTTCAACAGGGAAAAGAAGCCACTTTACCTGCCAACCAAAAAAGCATGTTTTTAGGTACCCCTTTGCCCCAAAGTATGTGGGGAAACATACGACTCTAAAAAAAACGTTTTTTAAAAAACAAAAAAAACAGCATCCCACAGGAAAAAACACCCTTGGGAAACCATTTCAAACGGACCATCACCACCCCACATCAGGTCAGCCCTTTGGAGAAAGGTCGTCAAGAAGGAACCCGAAAATACAAAGGAAAGCCAGTTTTAAACGCGCCGGGGACCTGAGCCCACAGGGCCAAAGTCAGGAAGAACCATCAGCCCCCCTCTTCTCCCTTTCCCCCCCCCCCCCCCCCCCCCCTCCCTTTTTTTTCTTTCCCCTCCCCTTTTCCCCCCCCTGCCCCCCCCCCTTTTCTTCCCCCCCTTCCCCCCCCCCCCCCCCCCCCTCCCTCCCCCCCTTGGGGCCCCTTTAAAACTCCCCCTTTCTATGTGAATTATGACACCCCCCACACTCAATAATAATTTTATTCCCGTTAAGTGTCTACGACACGAAACGTTGGACATCCCCTCCAGGACTCCTTTTGCCACCTTTTCCCTTTTTTTATTGGGGGGGTTAGCTACTGCCCCTTTTTGGCGATGGCCAGCACAGGGTGGGGACTTTTCCTGCCCCCTTAGGAGCATGCCGGTGCGGTATGGGCCCGGGTCAAAAGAGAAGGGGGTCCGGGGGGGGGGTGTGGGGGGAAGTGTTTAAGATTAGAGTCCCTTGGGGTTTGGCCTGTCCCTATATTACCACCACGTTTGCGGGCTATCTTTTCGTCCCAGCGCAGCGATATCCGCAACGGGGCTTAGTAAGGTTAGGGTTTTCAGGGCGATCAGGGAGTTGGGGGCAGTGAAGAAGTGGGGTACCGGGGTGTGGGTGGGAAAGGGCTGAGTGGTGGGGCCATAGTGTGGGTGAAATAAAAAGTGCGCATGATTGTAAAGCGTGTTAGTGTGCGTGTTTTCTGCTCTAGGGGTAATAGGGGTGGTAGGGGTGGTAGGGCCGTCCGCTTAGGGACCGTGACACAGTCCCTTTTTTTTTTTTTTGTTTATTTTTTTTTCCCTGCTTCCCTCAGTCTTTTCCTTTCAACAGTTTCCCCGGAAAATTGTTTTAGCAAGGCCGCTGATCTTGTTGATGTCTCAAACTATTTCTTTTGGGCTGATGTCAGTAGATCTTGTATGTCCTATGTGCGCCGACGGTCTGACGCACTTGCGATTGTGAATAAACAGGCCTCTGAATTTAGCATCTGCGCTAAACATCTCTTTTTCCTGACTTGGGTTTGCCCCCCGATTCGCTGGGGTAATCCTTCTTCCTGCGACAGGAAAACGGAACAAGCAGTGCAAAAGCAAAAGGGGTCTTGTTTCATGAAATGACTTTTTCCTTCAATACAGATTTTAATCTGGGAATGAGTGGTCGTTTTGGCTACCATTGACAGAATTTTTTTGGGGTTTTGGGGCCCGACTCTAATGATGGGTCCCAGGGAAGTGAATTGTGAAAAAATTATAGCTTTTGACCGGGACAGTTATTTAGTATCGATGGGGGCTTGGCTGGTCATTTAATTTGGGCTTCTTTTAACCGATTTCCAGCAAACTGCTAGGGTTTTAAACAGTCTTCAACAACTTTGGGGATTTTTGTCCCCTGCCTACCAAGTCACGGGGTGTCATCTGCGAACGGTATTAAATTCTTTCCTCCAAGCTGCGTCTGCATGATCCTCAATGCATCCCCTCAGACACGCCGGGGAAATCAGAAAGAGAGGGGACAGAAGGCACCACGACGAACTCTACTAATCGGGAAACCCTTTCTCCAGTAGCACCCTGTTGAGTACCACACAAGCGCTTTTACCATTTGCTGGAAATCTCCCGTGTTAGATTCTTTTATTATGGCCCACAATGCCTCCGCCAAACTCAACCGAACGCCTTCTAGAAAACATGAAGACGTGGGAAAATTCCCCCCCGGGGCGGGGGGGTTTTTCGACGGGGTTCGTAGGGTTTAAATTTTGTTCGATGGAAAATTTTACTTAACAACAAGCATGTTCTTCAGCATTTGGGGATCGGGGTTTGGGGGTTTTTCAAACTATTTAGAATGATTTTGACATTACTTTGCGGTTGGGGCCCATCCATCTTTTAGTGCGGTAGCCCGGGAGTTTTTCATGAACTAAACAAAGTTCCAGTTGTGGCCCCCCAAAAAAAACACCCCCCCCTCGGGGGCCAAAACCCCCACCCCCAAAAAAACCCCCCCTTTTTTCCCCCCCCCCCCCCCCCCCAAACCCCCCCCACCCCCACCCCCCCCCCCCCCCCCCCCCCCCCCCCCCCCCCCCCCCCCCCCCCCCAAACCCCCCCCCCCCCCCCCAACCCCCACCCCCCCCCCCCCCCCCCCCCCCCCCCCCCCCCCACCCCCCCCCCCCCCCCCCTTCACCCCCCTTTCCCCCCCCAAAACCCCACCCCCCCCCCCCCCCCTTCCCGGCCCTCCCCCCTCACCCACAAGTGATAAGAAAGAAAACTCCATCCCCAAACCCAAAAAACCCTAGTTAAAAGTAAGTTGAAGTTTGCCCAAAGCGAGCAAATTTTTTAAGTTTCCCACCCCCCCAAAAATTTTAAATGGTTGCCATTCGGATTTCCCCTTTCCCAGCCCCAGGTTTCCAGAGATCGTCCCCCCAAAAACGAGTATCGACCCCGCAGGGTTTGGGTGCCGGGGAAAAATAAGGGGAGCCTGGGGGAGCCCCGGAAAGGTATAGGGGCAGTGGTTAAGGTGCTGGGTAGGAGGGCGACCAATTTTTTTAAAAATTTTCCTTTTTTTGCCCAAGGGAACCCCCATTTTCCCTTTTCCCTTTCATCACCACAAAAAAAATCCTGGAGCGCCCACATCATTCCTCCCGTAGTAAAAAGAAGCACTCTGAAAAAACCAAATTTTGGTAATTTTAAAAAAAAAAGGTACATTCGAATCCACAACCCAAAAAAAGGGCCCTAAAAAGGGGAAGGTTTTTTGCCCAAAATTTTTGGGAACCAGGGGTTTTCAAAAAAATTTTTTTTTTTTTTTTTTCCCCCCCAAAACCCGGGGCCCCCAAAGGGGGGTTTAAAGCCACTCATTCCCAGGCAGGAATCCCGGGGGATCGACCCCTCAAAACAAACCCCCCAGAACACTGCAGTGCCGAGAAAATGGGGGAGGGGGGCCTACGGGCATAAACCCCCCGAAAAAAAGTTTGTCCGGGGGGGTGAGTGATTTGGGGGGGGGGCCCCCCGCCGAAAAAAACCCCTAACTCGCCAATGCCCCCACGGAACAAACCCAAGGCCCCAAACCCCAAGAACATCAAAATAGGGGCCCGGAAACAAAGAAGGGCCCAGAAATTTTAGACATGTTTTTTAAGCGATCAATGGGAAAAAGGAAAATTAAGAGGATGCTACGGATTTCCATTTCGGTCTGAGACTACATGACAGGGCTGTACTCTACGCTTCCTTTCATAATATATCCTGGCGTCAACCAGGCCCGAGAGATACAGGCACCTGCAGTGTTGGTCATGAAATTTGAGCAACACTCTCAGAAACGCATCCATTAAGTGGATGAACTCGACTGTGTGGTCCCAGTCTTCCCAACTGAGTCCGCAGCACACTCAACCTCTGGGTTGGAGCCGGTCGGAGCAGAGAAAACCCACATGACTCTGATGGGATTCGAACCCACGACCTCCCAGCCGGAGTCCGCGACGCTAACCACTTTCGCCACGGCGGCTGGTTTTCAAAAGTTTTGTGAAGAAGAGCGAAGGGTACGAATGGAAGAGGTAGACCATGGGGAAGGGTTAGGGAGGTGGAGCTTCTTGAGATAGGCGCGCGCGCGCATACAACACACACACACACACACACACACCCACACACACACACACACACAAACAATGATACTCCATGACCTGACTACTCAATTCTCAACAGTGCTCCTTTTAATGTAGGCTTTCCAGACACTGTAGCGGGTAATGCGTCACCTGTATTGTAAGATTTTACAGATACTGTAGAGGGAAATATGTACCATTTATTGTAAAAAGCTTTACAGATGAATGATGTGTCGCTTTTTTGCAAGACTTTACAGACAGACCTTCTGCAGTGAGATATATGTCGCCTTTATGATAAGGCTTTACAGATACTGCAATGGATAATGAGTCACCTTTGCTATTATGCTTTACTGATGCTGCAATGAGCATTGATGTCGTTTCGTTGCAAGGCTTACAGATACTACAATGAACAATATGTCGCATCATAAAACATTTACTCATACTGCTACGAGTAACATGTCGCCTTTATTGTCACTTTACTGATACTACAATGGGTAACATGGCTTTAAAGATGCTGCAATGGGTACAATGTCGCTTAGATAAAACTTTACAATAATGCGACGGTAATGTGCAGCCTTCATTGTAAGCTTTACAGATTCTACATGGGCAATGTGTTGGTTTTGTTGCAAGGCTTTACATACCTTGGTGAGTAATACCCTGCTTTAATAAGTTATGCAGGCTGAAAAGAATGAAGTGTCATCTTTACCGTATGGTTTTATAAATAATGCAATGGTTTATGCGCAGCCTTATTTAACAACTTACAAATACTGTAATGGATGATGCGTTGCCTTCATTGTAAGATTTTACAAAGACTGCAGTGGTAATGCGTCACCTCATTGTACGGCTTTACAAATAGTAAGGTAATACACCGCCAGTATACATTACTCAGCGACACAGTTGTTATAACATCACACAGTGGCTTCAAGAACCACAAAGTGACACACTGGCGAAGACATTACTCTGTAATACAGTGGCTACAAGAGCAACGACAAAGTGACAGACTGGTTAAAACTGACATCATCCATTCATACAGTGGCTACAAGAATTACAAGCGGAGCAGTGGCTATAAGTATTAAACACTGACTCAAATGTTACAAGAAGTGCCGAGTGAAAACCGTGACTAAGTAAGAAGGCCCTATATATACGAGAAGAAACAATGGCTGATCGGCCTTACTTCATTTTCACTAACTACAAGTACAATATTGCATGCTTGCACTTAATTATAATACATTTCACACATTAAAACAATATTTCTGCCTTCACACGAGTGGTACTTTTTTTTTTCTCTCTGTGCGCGACTGTATTGTTATTAAAGTGTCAGAAGAAGAAACAAGCGCGTCTGCAAACGAACTTCCTCGCCAAACATTTGGACCGCGGCTGATAGTGTGTGCGCAAAAACATGTCCGGATTCTCCTCCTCTCAACCGATCAAAAGAACTGTTACATGGATATAAAGGTAAAGGTTTTCCAGCCATCGTGAACATTTTGCATATCAAAACTATTCGAACAAATCGGCTTTAAAATGTTTTCGTTTTTTGAAGCTGTACCATATTTTACCTCGCGAAAGCTATATGCGAGAAAACGGTTGAAAGGACCATTTTTCATTGATTTACGGGTGCTTCTACGTGATTCTTTTTTTCACAAGGGGAAAAAAGAATCCATTCTTAGAGAATCAAAAGTCAGGAACAATGACTCTCTACCAACTGGAAGATGATTTATAACACAGCCCTGCGATTTTTGCTAGCATTTTAATAAAGTTTTCTCGCCGATTGATAACGACACTTCGTTTGATGTCTAAAGTGACTCAGTTGTTATTAAATTACAAAGTGAAACAGGGGTTTACAAGAACGACAATGTGACTCAGAGACTAAACTTTACACAATTGTACAAAAACATAGACTGGCACAATGGAATAACATTACACACTGGCATAGTGGTTACATAAAATACACACTGGTACAGAAGTGATAAATTCCCAAAGGCACGCAAGGATACGAGAATTGCACACTGACACAGTGCTAAAAACCCAAATACATTATGATACTGTAGTTACAACACTAAACCGTGACAATAACATTAAATAGTGGTTACAAGAATTAAAATAGTGACCCCAATGGTTACAGGAACAATTCTCGAACTCGATGCCTGTAACATTACAAAGGGGGGAAAAGAACTATACAGTGGACATAGTGGCTGAACATATACAGGGGGGCATAAGAACTACAATGACGCAGCAGCCACACCACTAAAAAGTTAATACAGTGTTTAGATGATAACTCAGTGGCTATAACATTACACCACTGACACAGGATTACAGCAAATACACACTAAACCAGTGACTAAATATTACACAGAAACCCACAGGGTTACAAGAACTACACCAAAGACCCAGTAAATGCAACAACACACAGTTGTTACAAAAACTGTCTGGTGACTATAACATCACACACTTTTTTACAAGTAACATCACACACTCTTTACAAGGACTAACGTGACCAACGACTACGCAGTGACATAGTTATTTCTAGAATAACACATGACAAGAGACAAATAGCATTACACAATGATGCAACGCTATAAAATAACATTACAAATGTTATAAGAACTGCTCTATCGCACAGTGGCTTTAAGTTTAAGACACTTTAAGTGACACCATGGGCTCAAGAATTACACTGTCACGGGTGTCAGGACATTACACAGCGACGCCATGGTTACAAGAACTTCCCACAGACATAGTGACTACAGAAATTACACTTACAGAGTGTTACAGTGGCTACGATAGCTACACAGAAATATATAATAACTGTTACACGCATAGTAATGCTGTGGCTATAAAACCACAGTTGCGCAATAATTACAACTCACACACACCGAGTTGGTGTAAGAGTAAGACTTTGTCAATGACAAAATTGTTTCACGAACTGAAACTGAACACTAACAAAAGTGACTTTAACATCAGACGAGCTGAAATAAGTTTAGCTTTCAACGGAGGTGAACAAATAGACAAAGTCTACACAATAATCAGAAGCAGACAGAAACAGTACGAGTTATTAGACTTCTTTGGGGGGTGAAGCATTTTTGAGAATAAAACAGCAGGCATGGAACCGCACTAACATGCTGCCAAACAATTAATCACAGACACAGACAGATGGTAACATAGAAACATAGCTTTTCGCTGTTAAATCTACATAAATCATAATAGTACAATTTTGGACACCAATTAAATACTTTTAAGCTTCACTCAAACTCTCTCTCTCTCTCTCTCACACACACACACACACACCACCCACACACACACACACACACACACCACACACACACACTTCCTGATATAAAATGTAATGAACCTCCTGATTAGTGTTTGCACAGGTGAGCGATCACAGCCAACTAGCACCTCCCTTTCAGTACAGCGAGTGTCGGCCACTGCTTGGTCCGTGATGTCGGTCTGTTGCTGAGTATTTTTACTGTGCTTCTATTCTGGCCCCCGTTACCATCACCGTCACCGCCATTCCCAACTCCAGTCCACGAACCCTTTGCGCCTGTCCCAGAGCAGAGACAGGCCGGGGGAAAGGGGGGCCTCCTCTACTCCTCCTCCTGGTTTTCATCTTCACAGCGGCTCCAGCCTGCCCCGACCACGCCTACTCCACTGGTAGCCATGGCCCCCCCGCTCCTTCTGTCGGTACCCACACTGTCACTTGTTGGCGTGGTTACATCTTGCTCCTCTGGTCCTGGCTCGAGGGCCTCTTCCTTACTACTGTCTGGGTGTTGCAACACCCCCTCCTCGTCCCCTCCCTCCCCCCTCGTCTTCGGCCCATGTGGATGCTGGTCAGATGGACGTTTGAAGGAGACGGCTCTCCTCAGTCTTTGCGTGGGGAAAACAACCTGCACATGAACCCTTTCTACACTGCACCCGAATCAAAACGACTGCATTCTTGGATAGAGATGGAAAGGGTGAAAGGGAGTGGCAGGGGTTCTTCACTATGACGTCATCCGGAAGGGCGAGGGAGGGGGCCCCCGATGCTCCATGCCCGCCCGCGCTACCCAAATGCCCCTGTGTGTTTTCCCGGGTTTGCGTTTCCCCGGGATGGCAAAAAATGGGAGTTCTCTGTTCGGCTGCCTGCAAAGCTTGGGACTAGCACCAACGCCCGGCTGGCGGGAGTGAGGCACGTGAGGGGGGGGGAGGGCCCGCTCCGGGATGGTTTTTCGCTCGTCGCTGGCACCCCCATTCTCTTCTGTCTCTTATCTAACATCAACACTTGTTTACCATTTCTCAGCCATCTCTGTAACCAGAACCCACACAGTGCACAACTAATGAACAACACGACTGTAACTTCTAAAACGCCATCCGCTTATCCCTCTTTAAAATGCGTCTCTTCTTTTTGCTTACTGGCACAAAAAAAACTAAGGCGACCGCCCGTGAAGTTAGATTAAGCAGTTTCCAATCCTTCCCGTTATCAGCACAAAAGTTATTATTATATGAGGCAATGACTGCCTTCTGTCAATACTCAGATTTTTTTAACAGTTTGTAGTTACACAAATCTGTCGAAGATCAAACATAAAAACCCCAAGGAATAGACTACTACAGCAGTTGCGTCGACTGATCGATGACGGCAGTAGAAAATGTAAATTCCGAACCGTGACAAAGCGGCGGCAATATAAGGAGGTTAAGGGAATTCACAGGACAACATGCCTGACGACACATGCGAAGGATCCGAGCCGGAACACAAAGACTCCACCGGCCTAACAGTCCAGCATGAACAACGGGAAACCACCACCATCGCTTTCCTTACGTTCACCATTAAAACACGTGGGGGCACGGGAAAAAGCCTGCTGAGGAGATGGGAATGAATAGCTTTTAGGGCAGTTTTTAAACCGAACAGCTTTAGTTAAAAGGCTTGTCCCTCTAAGAAACACCGGGTAAATGAAGCTAGGTAGGCCGCGCTAGGACTGATGGATGCCAAAAGGATGGGTTCGCCACAACACACCACAGTTCACATTTTCCGGACTGGCAGTGGTACCGAATTTTAAAAAAGACCCCACTTAGTAATAATGTGGCAACCCACGTGGCCGAAGGTAGGTTAGTGCCAGCGTTATCTGTGGAGCTGACTGGGTGGATGCCAGCTCCACTATCCCCCATCAGACTGCCGCCAGCTGTATACTGGTGCATCACCTCCCCTAGTCTGCACTGATGGTACGTACAACCTCGGACCGTCATCTCTGTGCTGCCAATACCAGTGCCAGACCTTTCCATCACCATTGCTGGGTGCCAACTCAGTCACAGATTCATCTCCCCACAAGGCAGACAATTAAGACTACTGTCAAACCGAAATATTCGTATAAACTGACATTTTTATCAGTCGTGCAAAGTGTGTGTGTGTGGGTGTGTGTGTGTGTGTGTGGGGTGTGGTGTGTGGGCGACGTGGTGTGCGAGCGTGTGTGTGTGTAAAGGTATGCACGCATGTTCTCAAAAAATGCATCTGCATTACACACACACACACACACACACACACACCCCACACACACACACACACACACACACACACACAGGCCCTTAATTATCTACATATAAATTACACTTCTCTTCACCTGTGTCATAAACAACAACAAAAACGACACCCCCAGAGAACGACAACCGATGAATCATTTGGTCATCAAAAAAAGTTATATGTGCACATGTGACGATACCTTTTGAACCTCAGACCTATAGCCGTTAAACACAAGCTGACTTAACTATAGCAAAATTAATGTAGGTTTAAATTGCACTGAAATCGATTTGTGTGGCTACAGCACAGAAGACACACATACCAAAGCACAAAGCCCACACAGAACAGAGAGAGAGAGGGGGGAGGAGGGCTGACGGTAGACAGCCGACAAAGCACACATGTAATGGCTTGGGGGAGGAGGGAAGGAAAAGACGGCCTTCAATACAATGGGAGAGAGAGAGAGAGAGAGAGAGAGAGAGAGAGAGAGAGAGAGAGAGACAGACAGACAGCACACACACATACATGCACACGCGCGCGCGCGCGCGCGCACACACACACACACACAGAGGCGGACACACAGACAGACGGAAACAGACAGAGAGAGAAAGGGAGGGAGGGGGATCGTTACATGTTGGCACCAAGACTGATTTGGAAAAACCATTATTCTCGGTTCTGAAAGAAGTGACATTCAAGTTTAAAAGTTCACATCCACCTCAAACGATATGGCAGAAAGGGGGTATAAACAACCAGGTGAGAAAAGGAAACGTGCACTGTAAGTTTAATTTACACTACGTAAAACAAAAAACACGTTCAAATGTACAGCGAAAGGCCAATATATTATGTCGGACGACAGCGGGAACAGAAACAGGCAATTTTGTGTATCTTTAGTACGAACCAATAAAATACCATACAATTAATCGGCCCTCCATCCCTTCCCCTTCAACAGACCCCCCTTTCCTCTCCACAATGTTAATGACCCACTCAGTTGTGAATGCTAGTTACCCCGTTCCTCTTCCCCCATTCACCCCTCTGTCTCTCTCGCCTATCTGACTCCCCTCTCTCTCCCCCTCTCTCTCTCTCTCTCCTCTCTCTCTTCCCCTCTTCCCCTCTCTCTCAGGGTCACCAATGCAGAACAGTTGCATTCTTCATCGTTACATCGGAGTATGTGTACGTGTGTTAAGTATAAGTATAAATGATAGTTATTGAAAGGGGTAAGGGCAGATCATAAGAGTAGCCCTAGGCCCCAAAACTTTATCCTTTAGTACAAATCTCTCTCTCTCTCCCTCTCCATAATATAAAATATATATAATATATATATATATATATATATAAATATATAAATAATATAATATATATAAAAAAAAAAGAAACACCCGAAGGGCTGGGGGGGACCCAGAGAAGCCTGTCTTCACCTGCCTTTAGAGCAGTCCTGTACCACCCTTGGGGGCCTGCGCTGTTGACGAATGGGACAGGCACGCGCAGGACACTCCATTAAGATATCAAGGGACATAACTGCTCCTGAACCCGAGGTAAACAGACTACAGGATGCAGCTCATAACAGCCTTAAAGTAGCATCCCCATGGGGTAACCAGCCCGGATTTCATGACTGCAGAGCCCACCGGAAAAACACCACCCTCCAGCTGGGCCCAGCACACCCCACAGACCCAACCAACCCCCGCCCCACGGACAGATGAAGACAGTGCCCCCCCCGACACAGCCAACTTTCGCCACGGCTTATTGCCCCAAAAAGAATCCAAATTGTAGTCTTTTTCCCCGCAACAGGGCTTTTTCCCTTTGTGG
>JAFLJL010002931.1:0-10000 GCA_018398815.1 Conus ventricosus
CAAACACACAAACACAGACACACACAAAAAAATTCACGTGTTATTCCCCCTTTTGTCTCTGCTGACAGGCTTTTTAGTGTCTATTTCACCATGGGGGCGTCACTTCGTGCCGGATTGCCCCTATTCGCTAATCCCCAGGGCGTGATGAGGCACGAGAAACTGGACAGGTGGGCGGGTGAGCAATCAGCAGGGAGCGATGGAGAAAGGGGGGGCCCCAGGCACGACAGGCCGCAGATGTCTGACCTTGGGGCTAATCCACGCCTTGTCAGACCAAAGAGAGTTCCCCGTGCAATCTTTGGTCAGACCTTGGACACCTTGGCTGATGACGGCTGCCACCCTCACTTCGCTGCTCTGTGTGTGTGTGTGTGTGTGTGTGTGTGTGTGTTGCGTTCGTGTGTGTGTGTGTGTGTGTGTGTGTGTGTGTGTGTGTGTGTGTGTGTGTGTGTGTGTGTGTGCGTTCGTGTGTGTGTGTGTGTGTGTATGTGTGTGTGTGGTGTGTGTGTGTGTTGTCAGTACAACCGTGAGTTAATCTGACAAAAAATTTGGGTTTTTCAGTCAGTCAGGTGTGTGTGTGTGTGTCCGTGCGTGCGTGCGTGCGTGCGTGCGTGCGTGCGTGCGTGCGTGCGTGCGTGCGTGCGTGCGGGGTGTGTGTGTGTGTGTGTGGTGTGTGGGGTGTGTGTGTGTGTGTGTGAATGTGTGTGTGTGCGTGTGCGTGGCGTGTGTGTGTGTGTGTGGTGGGGTTTTTAGTGTAGTGTGTGTTGTGCGCGCGCGCCTCTGTGTGTGTGTGTGCGTGCGTGCGTGCGTGCGTGCGTGCGTGTGTGTGTGTGTGTGGTGTGTGTGTGTGTGTGTGTGTGTGCGCGCGCGCGCGCGCTGGTGTGTGTATGTATGGGAATGTGTGCGTGCTTCTGTTGGATGTGTGCGTCTCTCTCTCTCTTCAGTAGTTTTATTTAGCGTCTTTTCATGAAAATTGATCTTAGACCTTTAAAACTGCAATGTACATTCATTGTACTACCAGCAAACCCCCAAAACCACTAAACACACACACAACAAACCCCAACACACACACACACACACACACACACACACACGCGCGCGCGGCGCGGGGCGCGCACACACCACACAACACACACCCCACACACACACAACACACACACACACAAAACCTATTAACACTGTGACGTTTTTAATAGACCCTTTCAAATGAGGGTTTGGGAATGCTCAGACAAGAACGATAGACCGTTGTAGGAAAGTCAACTTTCGTCCATCCCTTCACTTCTTTCTACAGATGGAACAAGAGGTTTGATCTTGAAAACACAACTGAATTTAATAGAGTATGAGTAACGATGTTGTTGATCTGCAGTGAATATGTCGTATTTGTTGTTGAATGCTGATGTCCGTTTGCCCCCTATAAAATGAATACACACAAAAGAAATTGAACATGAACATTCACTTGGAAACGGCAAAGTCTCTGTCCTTCTCCACTTCGCTTCTTGCAGTAGCACAAATATCGATTGTCCGTTCGTGTACAAGAATATCTTCCGGAGAATAAAAATGGAATATAGTTATGCACAAAAAAAAATACAAAATGTCTGAGTGTGTTGTGGCGTGCTTGAATGCGGAGGGATTGTTTATGTGATTGCCACTCAGCTTCACGGAATCGTGTAGCGTTCCGGAGGGTTTCCCCTGACGTTCACAGTTTACTTCCAGATCCCGGGGAAGGTTGTCACGCCAGCACGTTCCCCTCAACGAAGAATGTAGCGGATAAAGATGTGTGACGAAGATGAAGATAAAGATGCGGAGAGTTTAACAGGATGGACGTAAAGGAAAAGTACTGCAAGATAACAATCGTCTTAGATCTTGCTCTATAGTGGCACATCACTATTCCACCCACTACACGCTCTAGACACACTTTACAATTGCACTAGCTTTCTCTGTCATTTACAATTTGATTCTCCCAAAAAATTTGCTTTACGACAAAACTCGTTTACAAAGAAGGAAGTGTACATGGATATTCCAATCTGCCTTGACTGTGTTTTCGCCAAGGTTGATGCTTGATGAATTACAATCATATTTAATCCTTGAACAGATTTAAGTCGAATCACGTTAATCTTCATACTATACAGATACTTAGATCCGAGAAAATGTTCCGTTCATAACTTGAACTCGTTTACGATTCTATAAATAATAATCTGCGTTCACACAAATATCATACCTTTAAATATGGCTGCATGCAACGGTGAACTGAAATAGAATTTACATAACATAGGTTAGTACATGGCAACACGATACGATGAGAAACAAAAAAGATGAAGATGACAGCTCTACGATCAATCATACGTGTTGACTGGTAAATCTGAAATATTTAATTCAGAGCATTTTAAATGATCGCGGCACAAAATTTATTGAACCGGTAAATGTGCCTTAATGCGAAATTTTATGGAAATAAATTTTGTTGCGCTATACGAAAAATTGATTTCGATCTATTTTCCTCAACAGTCTTCTATGGCTACAGCTATCGACTTTGCCCCGGAACGAGAGATCGTTTACGCTTCCCGTAAAGGTTGTGGGTGTCGTCGAATGCCTGCGTCCCTTTCAGTCTGGCCTCGATTGATTCCTTCGAAAGGTTTCTTCTTCTTTGATAATTTGACCTTTCTTGCGGAGCCCAAATTTTTTGTCGACCGGGGTTTATCAAGTTCGTATGAAGCAACGGTCAATACTTACGCACATGCGGGACGGGAGAAACCACTGACACTTGGATAACTACGATTGGTCAGTACGATGGTTTCCCATACCTACGATTGTAATTTTTTAATTTTAATACAAATACAAGTCTACATAACGTTTGAGATTATAAACGTACTGCCTTAAGCAAAAAAAATTAACAATTAGTTTCATGTTTGGAGATAGAAATATAAAACAAGCGCAGAGCGAATAGACGTCATGTATCATTGCATCATTTTCTTAATGAAAATGACCCGAGCTTATGAATGATATGTCACAAAACACATATCTCAAATGGCTTTTTTAAAATGTTTTGCAATGGGGGGGGCTGAGCAATATCCAAAGCAAAATACAAAAAAAGCAAGGGTTATTTACCACACTATCAACTGGTCAGAACTATTATAAAAATATTCTTCTCCCTTTTAAGTGGGGTTTTGTAAAAAAAATGGGCATTCGAATATTTTTAAAAGTTGAAATTTAAAATTGAATTCCCCCCCCCCCCCCCCCCACCCCCCCCCCCCCCCCCCCCCCCCCCCCCCCCCCCCCCCCCCCCCCCCCCCCCCCCCCCCCCCCCCCCCCTCATCCGTAGTATTTTCTATTTCACTCACAGCGGCTCCATCCTCGGAAGGTTAAGGTGTAAATACGTCCCTCCAAAACAAGGTTCGAACAGTCCAGCCAGTGAACGCATAATTGGTGATGGCTGCGAATTGGCCGGCAGTGTGTTGTAGTGTTGATGTAGCAGGCCCCATGAAGAACCTCCGCTCCTCTGATTTTTCTGCTAGGCTTTCACTCCCCATTCTTTCCCTTTTTCTGCAGTCCATCAGGGAGTAAGAACACGAGCAGTCACGCAAAAATGGCTCGCCCGGCTCCTACCCAGCGTGAGTTTGTACGGCCTTCCGTTGGGACCACCACAGTCCGAGTTTTCATGCTTTTAGTGGATGCCTCTCTGAGAGCGTTGCTCAAATTTCCTGCCAGCACTGCAGGCAGTCAGTATCTGTCGGATTGCTGACGCCGGATGTCTTGTGGAAGGAACGCGTTAGAGTGCAGCTCTGTCACTTAGTCTCATCCGGCATGGAAAATCCTTAGCATCATCTTCATCATCCTCTTCTCATCGATCAGCATGAAAATAAGTCTCAGATTCTGCGGCCCTTCATGCCCTACTCGCATGGTGAACCTCCGTTTTGATGTTCTCTCTCCATCTAAGGCCTTGGTTTGATTCCGCCGGGGCACCGTTTACTGGTAGATTCATGGCGACTGCCGTTGGGACGGACGTGGTGGCGCCTCCGAAAGGAGAATCACTCAGCTGGCTCCGCGACTAAGCCACAATGATTGTCGTTCCGTAGCGCGCTTAGGTAGGTGGTGGTCTGCGTACGTTGGTTAAGTGCTGGGCCACTGAACACCACGAAAGTGGATCGCAGCAGAGCAGTGTCTCCTCGTCGGGTTTGCTCTTGACGACTTGACATTGACTGTCCGGTAGATTTCGGTGTCGGTAGTGCATCGGCGGGCGGCCGCGTGCAGTGGCTATAGACGGGGGGATGGGGGAGGGGGAGGCGAAAGGGGGTTGGAAAAATAAGCGGCGTGAGTGCAATGCCACCGAGCTGGCACAGAACATGGGCCAGAACACCACACACCCCACACACACACACACACACTACACACACAAATTCTCGTGTTTTCCTCTGTCTTGCTGACAGCGATTGTCAGTGTCTATTTCCCATGGGGCGTCACTTCGTGCCGGTGTCGTATATAATACTGTCGCCGTGGAATTGTTATCGCATCGACCGCATTTCACGTGAAATTACTGTTGCAAGCGGACAATATTGCTGGCAAAAAATTGTTCGGCGCGACAACTTTTCCGCAAAATGTCCTATAGAATATTGTAGCTATGTCCATAACAATGCAGTATTTCCCGGGAAATCCTGTCACTGCGACACGGATTTTTATGAGCGTCAGTCATTAATACGACACCGGATTGTCCCTATTCGCTAATCCCCAGCCTGATGAGGCTCCGCGCAACTCTGGCCGGGCAGAGTTTGACAAGCTGACAGTCGGCGAGTGAGTAAATCAGCGAGTAGCGATGGAGAAAGGGGGTTCCCAGGCACGACAGGCGCAGATGTCTGACCGTGCCGGGCTATCCCACGCTTGCTCAGACCAAAGAGAGTTCGAGTGCAGTCTCTTGGTTCAGATTGGACACCTTGGCTGATGACGGCTAGCCACCTGACTTCGCGGGTCTGTGTGTGTGTGTGTGTGTGTGTGTGTGTGTGTGTGTGGTGAGTGAGTAGTGTGTGTGTGTGTGTGTGTAGTGTGCGGGTGTGCGCGTTCGTGTGTGAGTGTGAGTGTGAGTGTGTGTGTGTGTGTGAGTGTGTGTGTGTGTGATGTGTGTGTGTTGTCAGTTACAAACCGTGCAGTTAACTTTGCCATAAATTGGTTTCAGTCAGTCAGTGTGTGTGTGAGTGTGTGGTGAAGTGGGTGTGTGTGTGGGTGATTGTTGCAGTGCGTGGCGTGGTGCGTGCGTGCGTTGTGTGGTGAGTGTGTGTGTGTGTGTGTGTGTAGTGGGACTGTGTGTGTGTGTGAGTGTGGTGTGTGTGTGTGTGTGTTTGTGTTTGTGTAGTATGTGTATGCGCGCTCGCGCGCTCTGTGCTGTGTGTAGTGTGACGTGTTGTGTGAGTGTGTGTGCGTGCGTGGTGCTGTGCGATGCGTGCAGTGCGTGCGTATGTGTGCTGTGAGTGTGTGAGTGTGTGTGTTGTGTGCGCGCGCGCGCGTGGAGTGTGTGTATGTATGGGAATGTGTGCGTGCTTCGTGTGGAAGGTGCGTTCTCTTCTTCATCATTAGTATTATTTAGCGTCATTTCCTCGCAAGATGATCTAAGACTTTAAACTACAATGTACATTTCCATTGTACTACCAGCTCCCCCCAAAACACCACCCTCACACACACACCAAAACACACACACTCCACAACACCCACCCCACACAAAACACACCCACCACACACACACACACACAAAACCACTATTAACATACCTATCTCAAATGGCTTTTTACACAATAGTTTTGCAATGGGGACTGAGCAATATCCAAAGCAATATAACAAAGCAAAGGGTTATTTACCACCCTTCACAATGGTCAGAACTATTTATAAAAAAATATTCTTTCTCCTTAAAAGCGGGGGGTTAGTATTAGTATAGGGCATTCAATAAGCTGACGAATTTGAGATATTCTCCTGACATATACATCGCCTATACCTCCTGTGACTATTTTGTTTTTCCATGTATTTAACCGTAATTTATTAATTATCTGGCTAGCTACCATTGGCCATGCTTGCAGGCCGAAAAAATTTCATACGCTTGTTTCATCCGCATATTCTTTTCCAATCGCTGGATCAATTCATGGTCGAAAAAATTTAAGACTTTGTTGAAGGGTGTTTCCAAATTGTACACGCACCTGTTCTGCCAGTTAGTCTGCTAATTCAATTCTTTTAAACACCACAGTGTGAAGGAACCCGCAACATTCAATGCTATACTGGGAAGTAAACAAAGTAATAGATGTTGCTTTCAACAAGAAATATTAGTCTAATGTTCGGTTCACAGTGCTTTAAATGATTGTAAAACTGATTTTTGAATCAACACAAAATAGCACACCATACATGATACGGCCGTGTCATATAAAGTATAATTCAGAGCTTTTCATAATTGCATACAGCTTGAAGTATAACTGAAATTCTTGCCTAGATAGAAAGACTTTTGCCTTTAAGGACGGTAAAGTGATCCAGGCACACTGTCAGACGTTTCATATTGAACCCTCTGTACATATTATAAAATGATTTGGCTACGGTCTTTTCGCGGATGTTCTCGAACATCATTTACTAGAATATTTTTACATTGTTCCTCTTTCTTCAAAGTTATATTTTCATCATTACAATTTTGCGTTGAGATGCTCCCATGGGTGGGCATTTGAGGGGAACAATGGGACCTCCGAAATTGCATCCATATCAATATACATTTTGCTAAGCTCCCCCGTGAAATTTTCTGGCCTATGTATGATATATTTTTCGACCCTTTTGGGGTTATTCCTTGTTGGATCCATAAGAAATGCCTCAGTGCAGAGTTTTTTTTTTACAGCTAGGTCTTACAACGTATTTGGAACAACACGTTCGTAGTTCTAAGAGGGTAAATTGTTTGTCTCCTTATCGCATTTTCATTGTGTTTGTGTGCACTGAACACCCAAAGCTAATTTTAGGAATACTATCTCGCTTTGCAGTTTCTTTCAACAGGTAGTTGTTGCAGAGACGGTATACTTCTGTCATATATTAATTTTGATGGACTAACGTAGTATATAAATGTACAAGGTGCAGTAGAGTCTTGGACCATGGTTGAACAACATATAAATTATGAGCAAATTTAATCTTTCTAGTTAATTACAAATTTCAACATTGCTTTTTCAGCTCCGTTTCGCGTGTTACAACCACTCCTAAGGAATTAGACTGTTTGCTATATTGTAGAACATTTTCGGTCACGAATACGGTTAGGCAGAGCTTTTGGTTTTGCCCATTCAAACACAGCATTCAACATGTTTCTCACGCTAATTTCACGTCATTCTCTTTCATGTAAGCGGAAATCTGTCAATTCTCTTGGTAATTGTTCTGTACAACTAATACTGTTTTATACGACTGTTCTTTCAAGAAGTATAACACAAATGCAAATCCTTGCATACTGCACTACATTGGTGGATTTTGATACTGCCTTTTGGAGATCATGTATCAGGATCGTAAATAATAAAGGTGCAATTAAAGATCCTGAGGAATGCCCATATCTATTTTCCTGACTGATGAAATATCTTTTTCCATTCGTGCCCATCTATTTCTTCCTTCAGAAAGTTTTTTTAATCTAAGATCATAATATTCCAGATATTTACAATATTTTCAATTTATACAAAAAATCGTGCCTGCAAAACACGGTCATATCGAGGGTAGCTGCCCAGACAGAAAATCTCTCTTATATAATTATCTGAGATACTGGTTCTGGCAAGCAACCTCGATCTGCTTTTTTACATCAAGAATGTGCTATGAACTTTTTTCTGCGTGCAAATTGCTTTTCTTTATATGAGAAGGTTAGTTTCACTCAATGATCAGTTGCGCAACGCATTTTTGATCCAGCTTGCTGGCCTGGCTCTTGTATATTTTTTACACTTAAAATAGTACACGAGTTTGTTACAACTTTTTCAAAGAAGTTTACCACATGAGATGTAAAAGCAATGGGTCTATAGCTACTTACAGATGTTCTCGTTTACTATTCTTTGGTATGGTACTACCACTGAACTTTTCCAGATTGTAGGAATAGTTGCCGTACCGTCAACATTTGTGAACAACGAACTGTAGTACTATTTTTCACGAAGCAGGCAAGTGGACGAAGAAGTTCGTAAGACATACCCTCTAGGCCCACTGCTACTCATAGATGTAATGGTTTCTATCGTTCAAGAAGTTCTGTGATTGTAATGGAGAATTTAGTAGTTAGTACTGACTGGTATGGGATCCTCTTATATTGTCTTTTTGTTCCTCTTTTTGGCTACTGGTTACTTGATTATCAGCTGGCCGCTTTACAGCTCGCTATTTTCCGAAAGAAATGGGGAGAACGCTTACACCATATCCACTGATGCTTGGAAATTTTTTGTTAATTTTACAGGGTAAGCTTGTGTTTTGTGTACCATTTTCTTTGTTTACTTTTTTCCCACTTTAAAAACATCATCCTTCGATTCTTTTACTTCAGTCTCACAAACTTCTGACCACTAATTCTTTTTAGCTTGAGCAATAATTTTATTACAATTTGTTCTTTTCTTGCTTCATAAAGACAAAAATTTTTGGTGTCTTATTTGTAAACCAAGCCTTGTTAAATTATTCGCTTTGATTTAACAGTAGTTACATTCTTCCGTCCACCAGACATTACCTATATTTACCAATCTTTTAACTTTTAAAATTTACATTTTAGGGATAGAATGCTCGGGTGCTAAAGTCTGCTTTGTGAACCTAGAATAAAAATAATATCATTCACCATTCTCAATTAAAATGAGGTTGTTATACGAAGCAGACTAACTCTGGTAGGCCTCCAGTTGGCAAGTGTATAATTACACTTTGGAAATTTTGTCTTCGATGTCTGTTACATCATTATTATGTCATCATTAAAGATTCTCGTGATGGGGAGAGTGATCATTCCAAACAATCTTTCTATTGACCAATTACAGTTTATGCAAATGCTAGGTGAAAACTACGGATAAATCAATCGCGCTAGGTTCGTGAGTTGAAACATCTGGACTTCTTGTGATTCGCACCATCCATTTAATAAAACTAAAGAGGGCACTCCAATCTATTTTCAACGAATCTGTTGGATGAAACTTTAGAACACTAGAATCCCAAAATGGTTGCGTGAGCATTTAAAGTCGCAACTAACGATCATTTCTTACTTGTACAAATTGGTATTCTTCATCCAGTCTGATTGCCTCTTGGGGTCATTCCGGATAATATCCAGAAAGTATATTGTAAACTGAGTTTTGTTCACTTTGATTACAGCACCTGTAGCAATCACCTTCATTTCCAGCGGCCCTGGAAATGGAAGATCCTTGTCAATTCCAGGTCCCGTTGTTGTATAGTGCAGTCTGGACTTTTTTGTTTGATTCACTGACTGTGTAACGTGGAGCGGTTAGAAAGTAATTCTCCATATTAGGTATCGTCTGTGCTTTTCACGATTCAGAGACTGAAGTGCTAGAAACAGGAGTGGTTTCCCTCAGACCTTGATTTTCAACAGATAATATATTACTGGAAAGTGATTATGGACATTCATTGAACTATTTTGAAACAATCATTTTGCTTAGCTATCATGGGATTGCAAAGTTGTAACATAAACTTGCTGTTATGTATATAGGCTTTCCGGCACATTCTTCACCAAAATACGAGGTGGGACCGCCCAGATGTGGCACTTTTGCGGTACGGGCTGGGACTATAAGCAAATTATCTTATCTTATTCCACCAAATAAAGATTGAATGTTATTGAGACGTGACCTATTACAGTAGTACTAAATACGACATTAGCCACATTGGGGCACATCTTCTTTAACAAATAAATTACAATCAAAGAAAACACGAAAGAAACAATGTTACATAAAAATAAACCAATGTTGAATAGCGCACTTAAGCTATGCTGATATGAGGCCGATGAAGGCTATGAACACTGTTATTCGGGGGAACTTTGTATGTCTCCCAGTGCAGGTCTGACTCAATGAACACTTGC
>JAFLJL010002931.1:17500-27377 GCA_018398815.1 Conus ventricosus
CTCCCTCCCTCCCTCCCTACTCTCTCTCTCTCTCTCTCTCTCTCTCTCTCTCTCTCTCTCTCTCTCTCTCACTTTCTCTCTTTCCGCGAAGCAAAGGCTAAACCCTCCTGTCGACAGCCTCCAACGCCAGTTACAACTCTGGCGGCCCAGTCATTAAAACTTATCGTCTGCCGCTGAGCCCGCCGTCTTCACTTCATCGCCCGCGCCCCTTACCTTACCTGCTCCCGTCTTTCCCCATCGCTGGAAATTTGGAAAACAGGAGACGCAGGGATTACAAGTCTGATTAGATGTTTGGGGTGGGGCGGTGAGGGTAGTGGTGGTGGGTCGGGTTGGAGATTGGGGAGGCTGGGGGATGGGGAAGTGGGGGGACCCTCTAGGGAGAGTTTCATAAACGATCACCGGCAGCGCTACTTGCTCTGGCAATTTTCGGGACCATAGACATCCGCTAAGCCTGTGAAGATTCCATCGCTGGCTGCCGAACGACACGACTTGAGCAGGGGCGCGGGGGTTTTAAAGCCTGTTACGACGAGGTGGGATATGTAGTAAAAATTTGTGTGGGAGGTTATGTAGGTGAGAGAGAGAGAGAGAGAGAGAGAGAGAGAGAGAGAGAGAGAGAGAGAGAGAAAGAAATTTTTATCTTACCAGGGTAATGAGATAAACAAATTGTACTTTCTTTTTTCCACCTAGCCTTGGAGAAAAGGAAAAAGAGAAAAGAAGAAGAGAAAAAAAAAAAAAACAACCCAATGGAAAACATGCAAGTCACTAGAGAGAGAGAGAGAGAGAGAGAGAGAGAGAGAGAGAGAGAGAGAGAGGAGTGAGACAGACAGACAGACAGACAGACAGACAGACAGACAGACAGACAGACAGACAGACAGAGAATGTGGAGAAAGTAGAGTAATAGGAGCAAGGGTTCGTGCAGAGAGGGAGGGAGAAAGAGACTGGAGAGGAGGGAGAATAAGAGAGTAGCAGGAATACAGGGTGCATGCGTTCATGCAGAGAGAGAGAGAGAGAGAGAGGGGGGGGGGGGGGGAGTGGGGAAGAGAGAGAGAAAGAGAGAGCGAGGGAGAGAGGGGGGGGGAGAGATGGGGCGAGAGAGGGTGAGAGAGATGGGTAGGTAGGGAGAGAGAGAGGGAGGGAAAGAGACAGAGGCGAGAGAGGGAGGGGGATAGAAAGCCAGAAAGAGAGAGGGATGGGGAGAGGGAAAGGGGGAGAGAGGGGAAGGGAGAGAGGGAGGGATTCAGAGAGAAATGACAATAACAATAATTTTCAATTTTACAACGGTAAAAGTATTGTCTTAGCCATTTCTATGCTTGCCGTTACTATTTATTCTATGAAATTAGTACTAAACGATGCAACGTTTGCATCAAAACATGATTATACAAACACGCAACAACAAACCAAACAAATAAAGACTAACAACCACCACCAAGAACCAAACAAATAAAAAATAACAACCACCTCAAAGAATAACAACCACACCAAGAATAACAACCACCACAAGAATAACAACCACCACCAAGAATAACAGCCACCACCAAGAATAACAACCACCACCAAGAATAACAGCCACACCAGAATAACAGCCACCACCAAAAACCAAACAAATAGAGAATAACAACCACCACCAACAAGAAAATAGCAAATTGTAGATGTAGTCAATCTAACAATGGCATTTGGGGATTAAGAGAGAGAGAGAGAGAGAGAGAGAGAGAGAGAGAGAGAGAGAGAGAGAGAGACAGACAGACAGACAGACAGACAGACAGACAGACAGACAGACAGAGACGGACGGACGGACGGACGGACGGACGGACGGACGGACGGACGGACGGACAGACAGACAGACATAGACAGACATAGACAGACATAGACAGACGGAGAGAGAGAGAGAAGAGAGACAGACAGACAGACATACAGACAGAGGGAAAGGGAGTGAGGGAGAGGGAGAAGGGACAGGACTGAAAAGGAAGTAGTTGGATAAGGAACACGGCTTCAGGCAGAAGGAGAGATAGAGGGGGAGAGACAAGTTACCAACGGGGGAGAGAGAGAGAGAGAGAGAGAGAGAGAGAGAGAGAGAGAGAGAGAGAGAGAGAGAGAGGGTGTTCTTGTCCCATGTGGCACTTGAGCCCAAGAGACATGTGGGATAACAATCGTATTCACCCACACACACACACACACACACATACACACACACAATTTATACGTCTCTTCCGTTTCTTCTCTCCTGCTTCTTTTACTTCCCTTCCCCTTCGCCCCTCCACTTCGGCGTTCCCCTTTCCCTCCTCCTCCCTACCGCCCCCCTTACCTTTCCAAAGGACACATACATATTGCATCATCCCGAAATAACGTGACGCTTTGTTCGGTGATTTTTTTCAACCGCAGCCATGGTTTAACTAATATTTAGTTAGTTCCTTTACAAGTCGTTCATTTGGATAAGATAAACGACATAGCAGCACTTGAGCTGTTCGGGTGATGTGAAAAAGAATTTAACACACTGTAGCCTTCACGTTTCTACAAAGATGATGTCATCTGAACATTCGTGACCTAACAACCGTCGCTCACAATTTTTCAAACTTCTAAACCTTCCATCTGAATCAGCTGAAACTTTCTCTGTGCCGTTTATTTGCAACTGATGTCGGTTACTTTTCTGTTTAAAAAGCATTAGAAAGAAAAGTAATATCTATGTTTATTGTTACCGTCTGGTTCTGCATGCCAGTTTTGCTTAAAGGAGGAAATGAGTCTGTCTTTGAATTCCGTCATAAAATCATATTCGTAGCCAGGTCCTCGGCTCAACCAAACAATACTGAAGTTATTTTCGTCCAGAGTCTTCTTTTCATGACAGCCGGTTGAAGTGATCAGATTCGCATTGTATTAAGAGAGTTTCACAAGTTTGTCTACATATTCTTGATGAGCGGAATCTGACAAGTGTTGACCAATATTTAAATGCACTTGACAGTGGTTGCGACGCGTAGAGAACATCTCCTGGTTTTTCCATTTACCAGCATGTTTGATGTGTGCAGGGGGATATTCAGAAATCTTTTCTAGGGCAAATATACGGACGTTTTCAGAATGGTCACTGCCTTGTTCTAATCCCCATACTTCAGATGTATATGTCCGAATGGGTTCAATTAGCGTGCCAAATAGCTTCCAGAACAACTCTGTATCTATTGTGTTTAGTTTTCTTCACTTCATTATTTCTATCACTTTGTTTTTGCTTTATTAAAAACATCTTACAAGGTATTGCTAGCGCTTAACTAAACAGTGAAGACCATCCCTAAATATTTGTAAAAATTAGTTGCCTTTACTTCTTCATTCCCACAAAACCGTGTTTCTCTGACGCTTAAATAGCCATCTTTCTAAAAACGAGTATATTTTTTTCTAGGTTTACTGTCAACTGCAATGGGTGCACTCTTCTGTTTAGACCATCAGTTTGACTCTTACATCCGTAACAGTCAGATGATAAATTGACATCATCACAAAGCAACAAAAGCAATATTTCAGTTGCGCCGAGAATTAACTGAATGCCGTGTTTTCCATTATTAGATGAATCAACAGCCAATTCATTGATGAAGAAAGAATATAGGAGGGGGCTACGTAGACATCCTTGTTTCACACCCCTTGGGCATTCAAAGTGGTCGGAATCCCGTCACTTGCCTCGTACACAAGCTAACGCAGAATCATAACAGTTCATATAACTTTTAGGAGTTTTCCTTTCACACCACATTTCCTCATAAATGCCCGTAGAGTGTTTCTCTATATACAGAATCAAAGGCGTTTTCAAGTCCACAAAATCAACGTACAATTTAGACTTTTGAAGGAGAAACGTTTGCGCTGTTACGTACATCAGCCAGTACTACAGCCTGCTCTGAATCCTGCCTGTTCTTCTATTGCTTCTTCTTTTTCTGTCTGCTGTGAAAGTCGATTGGTTAGAATATGTGTGTACACCTTACCAACAAATTTGTGAAGACAATACCACGATAGGTATCCGATAGGTTTGCGTCTCCTTTTTGCACATTGATATTATTATAAATTCCTAAAACCTTATCGGAAAAACATCCCACCCAGGTAAAACAGTTTGTTGAAATACATAACCGAAAAATCAACTTTTTCGCTTATATATTTAAACATCTCACTGAAATTTTTGTCCATTTCAGCACTTCTTTTTAAACCGATCTTGATTTTCCCCAATGCTGGCTAGAACCTCATGTATGGAATCTACTTCATTGAACAAAGCGGAATCTGTCATTTCATCTTCATCGTTAACCTCGACGTTTTCCTCCGGAGTAAATGACACACCCAAATTAAAAACATTACAGAAATGGTTATACCAAAGTTTGGTTGTGTATCATTGCATGTGATTAATTTTCTATTGACTGATCTAATTGTTTCCCAAAATAACTTTGATTCGTTATTTCATAGTGTAAGTTTAAATAATCTCGTTCGATCAAACTCGTTTTTTTTTTCTTTTCCAAGTAAACTTCTGTATTTTTCTTCCACCAAAATATTCTCTCTTTTTTTTTCTCCCTCTGTACATGATGTCTTAAACAACAAAAGACCAAAAGAGGATCAGATTTTCTATGTCGTTCTGACCAAAGCTTCAACACACACACACACACACACGCACGCACGCACGCACGCACGCACGCACGCACGCACGCACGCACGCACGCACGCACGCACGCAGCACACACACACACACACACACACGCATACACACAGATGGATGGACACGGCCAGAGATGGAGAGAGATGGAGGCAGGGTGAGAGAGAGAGAGAGAGAGAGAGAGAGAGAGAGAGAGAGAGGAGAGAGAGAGAGAGAGAGAGAAAAGACACAGACAGACACACAGAGAGACAGACAGACAGAGACAGAGTGAGAGAGAGAAAGAGAGAGAGAGAGAGAGAGAGAGAGAGAGAGAGAGAGAGAGAGAGAGAGAGTGAGAGAGAGAGACAACACAGACAGACAGATAGACAGACGTAGAATGAGAGAGACAGGGGGATCCGGAGAGTGGATTGGTTCGAAGGTCGGGGAGACAGAGACAATAATAAAGGCAGAAGGGTCAAAGCTCACAGAAACAGTCATGGAAAGAAGACAGAAGCATATAAAGACAGACAGTGACGGTGAAGAAAGACAGAAGCAACAGGCTAAACAGAACAGACAGTGAAACGGTAGAACAGACACAGAAGCAGATACAGACAGACAGTGACGGTAGAACAGACACAGAAGCAGATACAGACAGTGAGAGTAGATCAGGTACAGACAGTGACGGTAGAACAGACACAGAAGCAGATACAGAGAGACAGTGACAGTAGATCAGATACAGACAGTGACGGTAGAACAGACACAGAAGCAGATACAGACAGACAGTGATGGTAGAACAGACACAGAAGCAGATACAGACAGACAGTGACGGTAGAACAGACACAGAAGCAGATACAGACAGACAGTGACGGTAGAACAGACACAGAAGCAGATACAGACAGACAGTGACGGTAGAACAGACACAGAAGCAGATACAGACAGACAGTGACGGTAGAACAGACATTCTGTACAACGCAAAGAGAAGGAGACACACAACGAACAGAAAAAAGTCATAAAAGATTGAGAAACAGACAAAACAGAAACAACAGACGAAAGAAGGAAGAGATAAGGTGGGAAGTCAACAAACAGAAACAGAAAGAAATAAAGATGGTAAGAAAGAAAGAAAGAAAGAATGTAAGAAAAATGCCATGAAAAAACCGCAAAGAATGAAAGAACTTTTTTTGGAGAAAAAAGCAAAACAAACGAAAGTTGCCGAAGAAAGAAAGAAAGTTTCAAAACGAAGTGAATGAGGGCGGAAAATAGGGGTGGGGGGATGGGGGGGGGGGGGGGGTTAGTTATCGCCACGGACATAGACAAAGTACAGGACAAAACACAATGCATTTCGACCTCTTGGGTCTTCTTCAGGCAAAAACAAACAACAGGACAGTGAAAACGAAGAAAAAGAAACCACTCATCTTCACATATCATATCCCACTGATCTTGCGCCGAATATTAGAAGATAAGTGGTTTCTTGTTCTCCGTTTTCACCGTCCTTAATGTGATTTGTTTTTAGCCTGAAGAAGACCCAAGAGGTCGAAATGCATTGTGTCTTGTCCTGTACTTTGTTTGTCTGTGTCCTTGGCGGTAACTAACCCCCTCAAGCAGTTTTAGGATATCTATCTTTCCAAATTTTGAAAGAGAGAAAGTTAGAAGAAAAAAAAAGACAGACAGACAAGCAGACAGAAAGAAAGAAAGAAAGAAAGAAGGAAAGTGAAGGAAAAAAACAGGAAGACAGCCCCTATGAAGCAATCGATAGCCCAGTCACCACAATTCCACAATCCCCTCGCTCACGCCATTGTTCTGGAAACAGCACAGCACGGGGGTTGGGGGGGGGGGGGGGGGGAGGGGGGGAATCTCTCTCGCTGCCTCACAGACACAAAAATATAATTATGTTGTCACGTCTTCTCTCCTCCCTCTCCCGCCTCTCCCCCCTCCCTTACCCAGCCTCTCTCGGTTGTATTCATTCCACGGTGTCCTGTGTGTGAACGTCAAGGCGAGCTGTCTTCTGTGTGAAAGTCAAGGCGAGCTGTCTTCTGTGTGAAAGTCAAGGCGAGCTGTCTTCTGTGTGAAAGTCAAGGCGAGCTGCCTTCTGTGTGAAAGTCAAGGCGAGCTGTCTTGTTCTTAGCTGAGCCGACTACGAGGAGGACAACAGAATCAGGATTGCTGGCAGAAAGGTTGGAGAGGAGAGCTTCGTTCGTTGAGTGGACTTTGGGATTCCTTTTTCTGTGCAACAAAGCGACTCATTTGTTCGTAAAACGCGAAAGCATTGGTGATGTGTTGATGATTATGTCGTGTGTGTGTGTGTGTGTGTGTGTGTGTGTGTGTGTGTGTGTGTGTGTGTGTGTGGTGTGTGTGTTTGTGTCTGTCTGTCTCTCTGTCTGTCCGTCTGTCTGTCTGTCTGTCTGTCTGTCTGTCTGTCTCTCTGCGTGCGTGCGTGCGTATTGTGTAGTGTGTGTGTGTGTGTGTGTGTGTGTGTGTGTGTGTGTGTGTGTGTGTGTGTGTGTGTGTGTGTAGTGTGTGTGTCATGGACAAAAATAGAAAACCGAACTCGTGGTTAGTCGCCAGCCAATTTGTTTGGACATAAGCTCCAACTCAAATATCCTGGGCGCCAGGTAGATGGCCTCATATGTCGGGCCGACGCCTTCAAGCATCGCCTCAGCCAATTTGGCACAGCGAGGAGGCTAATCCTAATCCTCCACGGAGATGGTCTGGTCCACCCAGACAGACTAAGTAGCTGACCGATGCCTCAATGTCTGGTCAGACGAGTCTCGACGCCTGGATCAGACTCATCCGGCCAATTTGTAAGACCAGTGCCCACAATTAAGTCGACGTCGCCGGAAAGGGAGAGGGGAAGGTAGTGTGTAGTGGGGTGAGATCTAGCTAATTAATTAAATGACCCAATGACCACTACAGAGAGTAAGGCGTGTAGGCGTGACTGTCATGATTTGAATATCCAATGGAATTAGAGGGAGGTAACTCGGGTACGAGGCGGTAAAAATACTGACCAATGGTACTCGCCCTTTTGACAGATCGGAACGGGATAAGAAAGATGTGAGAGTGAGGGAATGAGGGAACAGGAGAGAAAAGAACGGACAGACAGACAGAGAGAGAAGAGGTTCTGGGTGTAAGCTCTGCAGGAGAGGAGAGCAGAGAGATGAGGGGAGAAGAGGAGAGAACCAAGTTGAGGCATTAGCACGAGATATAGTCTGCAGAGGAAGGACTAAGGAGAGATGTGGAGAGTGAGAGTTGCTAACTAATGAAGAGAAAAAAAAAGAAGAAGAAAAAAAAGAAAAGAAAAGCAACCATGTCCATTTGATAGAGCAGACTAGAAGAGAGAGAGGGTGCAATGCGTTAATGCAGGAAGAAAGAAAGAGAACAGATCGATGTCTAATAGTCACTGTTCCATCTGAACAGGGTTCGATCTCATACCTGGCAGCGTCACTTCGTCAAACAGAACCACAGGCCAACGCCAGTGCCCGCAGTCTAACCTGACCAGTCCAGCAGTCTAACCTGACCGGTGCCGGCGGTCCAACCTGACCAGTGCCAGCAGTTGTGTCGTGCTTGTGAAAGTGACAGTGAAAAGAAAAAAAAAAAGGAAAAGAAAAGACAGTGATTCGTGAATAGTTAAGATCACCTGGCCAGGTAAAGTAGAAATCTATTTATACCCGGGTTAGTTAATGATGATTTAGATAAATGGTTTTGTGAAGTTCAAGGAAAGAGAGAATTTTATTTTGTTTGACTCTATCTGCATTGATGTTTGGTTCTATGATCATGTGTAGTAAAGTTATAAACTTTACTAGTGGTTTGATGTGACGAATGCATGATATATGAATGAGATTGTAAGCAAGCTGTGAGTGTGTTGGGCTGTGCGCTAGTCCTTCCTCCACTGACATACCCCGAGATTGACAATTTATTGGCGAGCCTGCCAGGATATTCTGGCCCATTTATTATAATTGTTCAACTTCTCAGAGAGGAAGCTGGGTGGGATTCAAGTGTTGTAATCCTAAGACAAGGTGTTGTCTTACTGTATGTTCCCAAGATAGTTAAATACTAGGCTTGGCATTGCTTCCAAGATAGTTAATACTAGCTTGGCATTTCAGCCCCAGAGTAACTTATTTCGCACAGATTGCCTATAATTCGCTCTCATAGTTGGGTCAGGCGCTAGGCGTCTTATAAAAACTAATTACGTTGTCCCAAGCTAATATTATCATTCGTAGGATTGTGCATTACGTCACTCGTGTCGGTAACCACCAGTTTGGCTGTCGTAGTAATAAAATCTTGTTCAAAAAAAAAAAAAGAGATACAATGGCGGAAGAAAAGAACACCCCTATTGAACAACTGTGAGCGTCGCTCGTGATTTAGGCTACTCGGGAGAAGAGTTGCGAGCATTCGTTGAAAACCAGCAGAAGATGGAAAGGGATGAGCGAGCGGAAAGAACGCCGTGTCGCAGTAGAAATGGCTAACGAAACGCAAGAAACAGAAAGATTAAGGATTCAGGCTAATCAGGCTAGCGAAGTGCAGGAAACAGAAAGAATGAAGCAGGAAACAGAAAGAATGAAGCAGGAAACAGAAAGAATAAGGGAAGCGCAGAAACAGAAAGAATGAAGCAGGAAACGGAAAGATTAAAGGTTCAATTAGAGTTAGAGAAAGTGAGAATACAAAGGGAGACCACCGAGATGGTAGCTCAGTTTCCAGTAACCCGTGCACAGTTATGCCCCCTGACCAAAGTTGCCAAAATTCTCTGAAGGAACAGATTCGATTGATGCGTACATCAGTCGTTTTGAAACGTTTGCTACTAGTCAGGGTTGGCCTTCAGAAGAGTGGGCAGTCATTTTGTCAGCGCTATTGACGGGTAAGGCATTACAGATTTTCACTGCATTGCCAGCAGACACCCAATCTGATTTTGGTGCTGTGAAGGAATCATTGATGAAGGGATTGACCTCACAGAGGAGGGATTCAGAAAGAAATTTCGATCAGCTAGATTGCAAGCAGGTGAAACGTACACTCAGTTTGGTGCACGTTTGGATCACTATTTTGAGAAATGGTTAGAGTTGAGTGGTACGAAGAAGGAGTTCGCTGAGTTGAAAGAGCTGGTTATGAAGGAACAGATTTGTCAGGTTGCGGCCCTGAGTTAACTATACATTTGAAAGAGAGACAGCCAGGACAGCAGGAGAGTTGCTGAAGTTAGCAGAGGTGTATAGAGAGGCACGTTTGGGCACGAAGGTGCAGGAGAAACAGGTGCTAGGCACAGGTGAGAAGAGTGCAAGGAGACTAGGGGAGTTTTCTGCACAGTCTGCAAAC
>JAFLJL010002932.1:0-23209 GCA_018398815.1 Conus ventricosus
TCCTTCGACTTGTTGCCTTCGCCCGCAACGCCGACTCGAGTGTGTCAGTGGTGCGCCACACGCGTGGTTCGTGTCGTGTCTCCAGTGCGGACGGTAAGTGCACTGTTTCGAAGGGCAGTCTATTTGCGGCTCCATGTCCTGCGATGTGCGAGCATCCCTTGCACCACTTGAGGCCGACGCTGACCGCCCACAACGTTTAACGTTCGCTTCAGTGATGCCCAGCTTGGCATGACGGACGACAGCTGAAGGTCAAGCAGGCGTGCGGTCCCCGCCGTGCCACTGTCGTTCTGCAGGCTGGGCATGCTAGGCTGCAGGGGGTACGCAGATACCACAGATGCCGCCGTCTCACTTTCTAGGTCCGTTGTGTTCTGACAATGCTTCAGAAACCGCGTGCCCGGCAGCAGCGGCCTTAGTAGGCCTGTGCACAGCTGGCAGCCACGGCTTTCGATACATGGCTCTACAAGATGGGGAGGCCGTTTCTGATGATGTTGCTACGGATGGACATTGGCACGCGTCTCATAGCGTTGCAGCTGCAACTCGTTGCAACGCTGCAATTGCCAGGCTCGGTTTCTAAAACTGGTTTGCACGAGCAGCTTGCAGTCCTCCACACTGGCACTCATGCAACCAATGGATTTCTCCACGACACCGCAGAGCGCATTGCGTCCGTCCATCAACCCAAACGGTGCGCAGCCGGCGCTATTTCGGATACGCAGCTCCAGTCTGGCTTGTCTGTGGATTTGGGGCATCAGAGTGCTGCAGCTCTGCTGTTCAAATCAGCAACAGTGCCGCCACCGTCGATGCCCAGGTGTGCTTTGACTCGTAGCCTTGCGATGACTTTCTTTGGACACGACAACGCTGCTGCGATTGCCACGTTTGGATGCGAGGCCTCTGTGGCCCCATCCACGTTATTCGTAGATGGTAAGCTAGGGGGCAGCGTCGATCATCAAGGCTGCTGCGCAGTGTGCGTTTGATCTTGCTCGAACCTGTAGATGCTCGTTGATACGCCCCAGCTGGGGTCTGCCGTCTGGTTCGGCTGCGCGTGAGCAGGCGATACGTGTGTGCAGATCGCCTTCACGGCAGATTTGTATCTCCATGGCCATCGAGCAACGTCAGTTCAACATTGCCTGAGGGCGCAAAAGCCAGGCTTCTGGGGTGCGTTCTCGACCTCGCGGGCGTCAAACGTTTCCGTCGAAGCCACGGAGACAACGCGTGCATGGATCAGGAAAGCTCTTCAGCCCGTGCCCAAAGCAGTGCTCCACTGTCGGCCCACGTGCAGCACAACCTCACTAGAGCCAACGCCGCCGTCTGTCTGCATGCGAGCGGGTGTGACGCTGTGGGAGACAAATGTTGTTGGCTGCCGACACCATGGCCTTCGACCTGGACCCCTCCTGCGTGCCATGCCCGAATACGACAGTCTGGACGTGCGGACTGCCCCATCTTGAGGATGCGCTTTGCTGCTCACGAAAGTAGCAAGTTCGTGCTAAAAAGTTCAAATGGCTGGCATTGTTTTGTTTCGGGTGTACCCCACGGCCGCCCTGGCCCCGTTTTCCCAACGGGTCATGGTTGCGAAGCAAACGTTGTCAGAACGTTTGGCCAACGTCACAGACAAAATGAGGCATTGTATTTGTTTGGGTTAAACATCACCCAAAACAGTCGCAGTCTTTCTCGCTGTCGTCTTGCTGCTTGCTTGGCGTTGCAAAACGCGGGCCGTTCCACGCAGATGGAAAGGTGCTGGATGCGGCGTCGTCAATCAAGGCAGAGACGTGTAGGCTCTTCGAACAGGCGACCGAAGCGGGAAACTGACGTCGCTGTGGGGGACTGCTTCGCGGTCCTCGGCCGCTGGACTGGCATCGCCGATTCAGGTATCAGTGGCTGCAGCGCGCTCTACAACGAGCAACTGAACGCCAGGGCCGCCCCTGATTTGTCGGGCGTCACCGAAGGCGCGATTCGCGCCTGTTGATAGCTCTGGAACTCAATGTCCAGAAGTGACCGCTCTGGGTCTCAGTACGTCGCCACTGGTGAAGCACGCTGAGGCCAGCGTCGCACCACTGATTTCCATGGGGCTTCCAGCCTTCTGCAGGTGGACCTTATCAGCGTGGTGCGGTTCTGCGGACTGGCGAAAGTGGCGTTCGAAAGAGCGGCGGACGCCACTGCGCAGTTCACGGCTGTTGGAATACACGACCATCGGAAGTTCGAGCAGCGACAGTTGCATTTAGTCCACCGAGTTGACGGCCACTGCAGCCCGGTCACGATTCCCGATCACGCTACATTGGGTCCGAACAGCCGGTGCGGCATCCGAGGGACTGAAAGGTGCCTCGGGCGTTAAGAGTTCCGGTGCTGCTCATCCACTTGCACGCAGTCCAGGGCCGGGGAAGGATTTCACAGGGAGGGTATTGCAAATGCCCCTGCGTGCGTACTCTTTTCGGCTTGGCAAAGGCTGGTAAAATGCTTCCCAAACCCAAAGCATGGTTTATGGTTACGGAAATTTGGGGGGCATCATGCAATCAAGCGGAGACAGACCCAGCCCTGACTGAAGTAAAGTTCGGGAATTTGTGCACTCTGCGAGGGGGCCGGGCCACTTCAAACGGTTGGGTAGCACGGGCCAAGACGTCAGGGGCGTTGGGCAACGATCCGTTTTCAACGCGCACACCCCCGTTGTACATCCCCTCGATCGGGGATCACTCGGCGACTTTTACAACACGGTCAGGGCTCATGCAAATTTCTCTCGGGGGCGCACCATATGCTTTTCTCGCGGCCTGTTGCTGTGAAAGGGGCGGGGCTTTCCGGTGATGTTTGGGGGGTGGCGCTTCCATCCCGCAAAGGGCCTGCTGCTGAAAAAACGCTTATGTGATACTGCTGCGTGATGGCATACCAATCACCTTTTTAAACGCACACTGGGTACAGATTCTGTATGTTTCCGTTCATAACCCAAAACCATGCAAATGATGCCCCCCTGGGCAACGTACTTTTGGGCCTGCTCTTGGGGGTCAATCCTTGGTGAGGTTGACAAAGAATGACGTGTTGGGCAGCTGCGGCTCAAAAAGGGGCCCGCTTCATTGATACGAAGACGACCTGAAACACCCGGGGGTACTTCAACCGCGCCTGAACACGTTCTCGTCGTCCAATTGCATCGGGCCGTCGACGGCAGCAGCCAAAACGTGCGGGGGGTGTCTGCCGAGGGACCCGGGCTTTTCGGTTTTCCCGCAGAAAAAATTCTGGACGCAAACGGTTTGGCCCCGTGCCCTGGGCTCGTGTGAGGTCAAGCACGTAAAAAACCCCTAAACGGGGTTTGCTCACCGATTGGGACGCGCCAATGCTACGAGGGGACTTTTTTTAACCCCTGCAAGCCGCATTTTCTAGCACTGGCTCACCTCATGCTGCAAAACCCGCCCTTTCGCTCCCCCGGAAGATGCGTAAAACAATATGCCGTCTGAGGGGCCCGGCCCATGCAGGCCCTTTTTCCGCGGCTGCTCAAACCCTCGTGCTTCTTTCTTTCGAACCGGATCGGCAATGTGCTCGCCCTTTCCGTTATCGCGGGCACCTGTTGCCTGACAACTCACGCTGCATACAATGTCAAAATAAAAACGAGCAGCACTGCCGTATCAGATGCCCCCAAAAGCTGGGGAGTTCTCGGTCTCACAGGATATCAAGGAGTTCAGCCTGCTAAATGACAGCCCGTGGTCCCCTTTTCGTGGCGGGCGCACACGAGGGATCCCTAATAGGATCCTGAAGGGCACCCCCCGATGACAACTCGGGTCTTGATGCATTTGAACCAATGCGGGTGCGCCGTGCGGATCATCACAGATGAATCCTGTCTGTCGTTTCGCCGCCCTTTTCCCTTTGGGGCCATTCTGCACGCAGCACCAATAGAAAAGCACCCAACCCACGTAGTTGCGTTTTCACCACCCCTTCGTCCCCTTTTTTTGGATTGCGGAATATCTTTTTCGGTGCCAGGAGCCGCATGCTGTTGGTGCTGATCAGGGTGCACTTGGTATGCCCTGCCAGGCTTTACCACGTTCATAAGCCCCTTCTCACCCCTGTTGCGCCGCTGGCCCAGCGCTGCATTGTGGGCGAAGTCGGTCCTTACAGGTTGGATCGCTCTTTTGTGGGCCCCGAAATGAGGGGTACTAACCCTCGCAAATATTGTTGCAACCTCGGACGCGGACGCTTGTAAAGGGACGCTACCTGGATGCCTTACCCCATGGTCGTAGAGCCCCTACAGAGTGCTTTTCGTCCGTACCATATGACAAGTTCACACATGCTTGGGAATTTCATCCCCGCATGCCCCCCGGGGCTTGTGCAAGCGGGCGTGGTGCTGAGAGTACTACGCGAGCCTGGGGGACTTGTCCTTCCCAAAGGCAGGAGACGGGGTTGGGGGGCCCCTTTTGGGGGCGCCCAATTCATTTGGGGCCCTTTCTGCTGTTCTTCGTCCCTTTCATTTATTGGATGCTTTCCCTGGCACGATCAAATTCTCTTGCACACTGCCATTGTGCCATCCCCCCCCCCCCCCCTCCCTGCAGTCCCGCTGCAGTCCCACCCAGACCTTTCAAAGGAACCGGCGAAAGTCACGACCTTTGACGCTATTTCGGTGAACCACCCAAACGTTTGAAGAGGTGCAAGGGGACGATATCGCCGCTCGACCTGTCAAGGCAGGTGTGCGCATGCCTCCCCCCTTGCATGTACACTCGGGGGGGCCCCATGGCAGATTGCAAGTTTTTTCCGAAACCGTTTCGTGGAGGGGTTAGGGCTCTCAGCTATGCAAGCCAGGGGGTGTGCTTGCAAGCCCCTTCCATCTCGGGTACGCTTTCTGCAGGGTGCCACGAGACCTGGCCCCCAAAGGGGAAATTTTAACCGCTTGTGCGGCTAACAAAGCCCCGGCACTCGGTGCAGTTCGAAGTCTTTAATTGACAGCGAGAACGGCGTTCGCGGATGACCCCAAAGGGAAAAACCGCCCCTCCGCTCGCGAAAAAGTCCTTCCTCAACGGATTCGGAGGGGGAGCGTTCCTTGCAATGTGAAAGAGGCCGTCTGTAATGAAGCCGCTTGGGGGGTGGGTGAGGTCACAGTCACAAAGCTCCTGTAACCCAAGGGACCCCCCTTTGATGTGCAGGCGGCCCGCCCCGGGCAAAGAACGTGAAATTCAAGAACCAAGCCGATCCGGCCGGGGCAGGCTGTCAACTTTTTGGGTATGCCCCGGCCGTGCAGCCGTTCTTGACAAGGCACGACCCCCGAAGGCGACCCCCAGCGCCGCAAGCCGCACCTGTTCGAGCCCGGGGAACTTAGCTTCGTGCTTCTCCCGCGCCTTCCAGGCGCGCGTGTCGAATCGAAGAGACGCCGTCTTTCTGGCGCCCGTCGGGGAAGAGCCGGGGGCCAAAAACACGGGCGAGCCCACCGATATTCCCGGCCTCGCAGCACTGAAGAATTTGATGGCCACCATACAACATGCAATTTGGCTCCGAGGGAGCCAACAATAAGGCAGCCTCCAGCGGCTTGGGCGGCCAACAAGCACCACCGCAGGCTCGAAAATCAGCTGGTCGAAAAAACCGGGCATCAGCGACGGCTCTGAAGGAGATGCAGCAGGGTGTCACCAAACGCAAGCTCCTGCGTGCGCAACGCAAGAGCATTGCGAAACGAAACCAAAAGGGTCGCAGGTCTTCAAGCGTGCTGGGCATGCGTGCTTTTTACTTCCGATGCTGCTTCGCCCTGTGTTTGTGCCTTCCTTCTGGCCTGAAGCGATGGCCTTTTGCTCGACGAGAACCCAAAGGGGACTTGCTTGCTGTGAGCTCATGTTCCCTTCATCGCCATGGTACCAGCCCACAACAATCAAGGCCCAAAGCCTGCGTGCAGTTGATAAGCGCATGTCAGCAGCGACTCGGCAATGCGGCAGCGCCAGCAGCGACTCCGGCGTCTGCTCGGCACGCTGGACCAGCACTCCGCCTCCGCGGCATCCCGCTGGATCCTTGCTGCGGACGCCACTGCCGTTGCTGCCGATGTCGAGCAAGACATCCTGCAGGCTTCAGTGCGGAACCAGAGAGCCCAGGGCGCAGCGCCGCCAAGCGATCGCAGAGTACGGCGGCAACCATCGTATTGGGGGAGGTCACAGCGTCTGCATGGCGCGGCCGGGCCTGCACAGGATTGCCCGACGCATTTTCTGTTGGGCAAGGGCAAAATCGCCAAGACAGCACGCTGATGCCACCTCCAGCACGACCTGCGTCTGGACGAGCGCTTCTCGACGTTGTAGGCAAGCGGGTAGACGCGAAAGCTAGCCCTGAAGACGGGGCATGGCCCAGCTCGGCCTTTGCACGCGTTCGCTCGCAATGTGTGCGCACATTGCTGCGGCATCGCGCCGTGCCGCTGGGCGCACAAGAGGCGTTGCACTGGCCAGTGCGTCCAGCCAGCGCGTCGGCTGCAGGAGTGCATGCAGATGCCTGCGCTGCCGTCGCTTCTTGGGTACGCCAAAAGAGAGGTCATGATCAGGATGCCGTCCAAGAGCTTCCAGCTGACACGGTGAAGCCTAAGGGGCCGCCCAAGTGGGGGCGAAGGGCGGAAACAGTGTGCATCCGAGCCAGGCCCCCTGGAGGCGCCAGGCCAAGGTCAGAGCGCCGCATCCCTGCGCGAGCTGCCGTCGTGCCTGCAGCGGGGCGGAATTCTCACGAAACTGGACGAGGGGTACGGAGGCGCCGCCATTCTCGCGCTCGCGGCTGTTCAGGACACCGTGTTTGGGCAGTGGCTGGGGCTGACCTGCAGCCACATGCTCGAGCACTAGAGCTGTGCAGCCGGCTGGCCACCACGTTCGCGTACGACTTTGGCGTTTCAGAAGCGCAGGTGCGCTTGCTGGGCCTAGCCAGGTCTCACTGCCTGGTGTGTGCGCATGTGCACGATGCCACCCGGCGCGCAGCTCCGACGTGGCAGGACTGCAACGGGTCTCTGGCAGTGAGCTGTAGGCTGTACACTCTGTCTGCAGGCAGCGGAAGAGCTGTCTCACTGCGTGCGGAACACAGTGCTGCCCGGGTGCCCACCAAACAGGCGGGTGCGCGTCATCGCTTTCCTGCGCGTCATTCGCCAGCACATGCTTGAGCTCGAAGCGCAGCTGCGCCAGTGGCACGGCGCGGTAGCAGCGCTGCGAGAATGGACCACCGACCTGGCGTCCGCCTCAAACAGAAACAGATCAAATTGTCTGCTGATTCGTTTGGGACCCGTGAACCAAATGACCGCAGCTCCAGTCCTTTGAAGGTCTGTTGACGCTTTCGATCGCCCTGGGTGTGCCGACGTGGATGGGTGAGCGAAGGCGCCAACCGACAGTCGATGGATGGTTCACGTGACACACCTTTTTTTGTTCGACTGCTGCTGACTTTGTCATAATCCAAACTTGTTTCTGGAGTCGTTCGAGTTCGTACGGACCGTGCTGAGGAGTGGCTTCACGTCGGGATCCAGTGACTTGCAGAATCAGACATGGCGTGTGGTAGCAAAGCTTGCGCCAAGGTTCTGTGAAGTCTTGCGCGAAACCCCTGGATCCATGATTGCACAGGGTAGGTGGGACGGTGAAAGTCGGGTAGTTCCATAACATGCGTCCTGTGAAGCAGTGGGAAGGGAACAAAAATCTTTGTGCAGCTACCTGGAACTCACCTGGAACGTGCGTTGCCAGTCTGGCACCTGCCTTGGTGGTTTGGGATAGTTAGGCGTGAACTTTGAGACAGTGAGGGACATTGGCAATGTGAGGTACTTGCTGGATGGCCTCCCGTTGATGCATCGATGTGTGGTCCCGGATGACTAGCAGGTGAGCAGTCAAGGCCTTGGCCACAACAGCATAACCTCACCCGAGGGGCTTTCGCGCAGCGGACGTGTCATGCATCTGTTGCCATCACAAGTATCAGACGTTGTGCTATCCTTTCGGGCCTGGGCCCGATTGGGGCCCCTGTTGAATCGCACTTGCCGCTACCATTTCCATCGACGGATGTTGTGACGTCCAGCTTGCTCCACAAGAGAGCGCGGCTCACATTCTCGCAAATCATGTCTCCAGGCGCCGGCTCCTCAGGACTTTCACGTGCTTCGGCTCTGAAAGCATGCACAACGGCATACAGCAGCGGTCAGGCACCGTGCACAGGCCTCCTGAAGTGACGCGCGTGAATGTTGTTCTGTGCAGAGTGTCTGTGTGCAAAGTCAGCCACCAGCCAGTGCTGACAGGCAACAAAATCGCCTTGATGGTGGGGTGGCCTTCCGTGCTCAGCTGACTTGTTCGTGACTCCTCTGTGTTCCCTGCGGTTTCGCGCCCTTTGTCTATTGTAACACACTTGCAAGGATGGGTGAGGAGTTGGGTATCTGATGGCGAGCCGACTCGATGCGCATCAGACACTCTCCGTTGTGCAAACTGCCATAGCAGCAGCCATGCAGGTGTCATTTCTTGCTACAAGAACTCTTGCACAGCTTCGATGGTTTTAAACGGCTTAGTGGGCGCATGGATGCGTTTGCATTTGCCGGTGCAACAAAATGCAACACAGTTCGATTGTGCGGTTCACGAATCGATCAACACACGCACTTGCAAAAATCGTGGGCACACCCATGCACGCACGAATTCGCTCGTTTCTGGCTTGATGTGAATAGTCGCGTGGACATACGTGCTTCAGAGTACCGCACGGCACACTTTCGGTCGTTCCAAGCCGGCATGCGAACAAGACATTCCACATTCTACAGCAGTACGATCTTGAATTCGAAGTTGGCGCGCAAACACCACAGCACCACAGTGCTGTGGCAGTCGCTAGGGGTGACATGGCGACGTGAAGGCTGCTCTGATGGCACATGAGCGCCGACGTAATCGAGTTCATCGCCGTAGAACGCTATCCGTTGTCACGGCCCGTCGTGGGACCCATGTTTGGCACAGAATAGACTCTGCGATATATGTCAGACTTCTCGCAGCAACTCTGACAACTCAGAGCGACAAAAGAAACCATGCTATCTGGCATCGATGGCTTCGATATCGAACCAAGCGCCGAGAGCTAAAACCAACGTGGGTCCACCAAGCCCCCAAGCAGCGCTTGGATGCATGGCACCTGCCCAAACATGCTTGGAGTTCGGGCTTAGGTGTCTTTCAGACTTGGAGTGGTTAGACACTTCCTGGTAGAACTCCTGAGCGTACGGGCGTGCATGGTGTGAGGCCCCTACCCTTGCGTCGCTTTCCCGGCAAAAGAAGTATTTGGCCGAAGTGCTGCAGATACTTCAACCATGGCCAAGCGCCCTATCCCGGGCAAATGGCTACTTATACAGCGTGCAGTTGCGTAACGTATACGATCACTGCAAATTTGTTTGAACGTTTCAAAGTGCAAAGGCTTTAACGCCCTTGTGGTCCCAAACTCACTCCACCGGGTCTTCCGCTGCCTGTGGCGTCACCAACGCGCTCTTGCTTAGACACATCTCATCTTGGTCCACGTGCCAACAGCTGTAGGAGCCTGAGGCCGTGTGTCCAGGAGGGCAACTACTACAGCCGTCTACACACCAGAGTGACCATGGTGCGCGTTGCAAACGCAGACAGCGGAACACAGAAAGCTGCAGCACGTCTGTGTGATGACGTCAAGACGTGTTGGTCACAGCGCGGTGCTTGCTAGGGACCACTAGGGCCCGGCTGGTGCGCAAGCAGCTGCAGCTTTGCTCCCGTGCAAGCAATGCCAGAACAGTGCTGCACAACAGTCACCAAAACCTTCGAGTATTTGTGTCCCGCCGCTCGCCTTGAAGTTGCTGCGCCTGTGGTGCCCGAGAGATGCCGAAGAAGCGCTCGAGGTGCCTGTCGGATGCTCTGCGCGAACAGCCGCAGAAACGGTCCACCGCGAAGATATCGGCGTGTTCGATGAATTTGAAAAGCATTGGTGCTGTGCCGGAGAAGTATCGCACGGTCCAGGTGGGCGTTCGCGCTGCATCTGGACTTGCAAGCTTGTTGACTCCGGCCACAGCTGCCTTGCCCCAGCAACCCAACCACCCGGGTAATCGAGCACCCGTTCTAGCATCACCTCCAGCGTCACGCAGACGTTGTTCATCAGCTCCAACAACCTGGAAGATCTCGACGGTGTTCAGCAGCTCCGTTCACTGCGAACCCTCTCTGCCGCAGGCAACCGGCTGCATGCTTTCGAGCGCTGGAGCCGCTGAAAGAATGCCGTGTCGAGATTCTAAATCTCCTGAGCAATCCCCTGTGTAGGCTTCCGTTTCACAGCTTCGCTCCTGCACAGCTCAGCTTTGTGGAACTCTGCACAGTTGTCGCTGGCGCTGCCATCCTCCTTGCCCATCCCGGAACCACACTTGATTGAATGGCACTCGGATGATCTGGTGCTGCACTCGTCGAGGCGCACACAAACCAGCAGTGCTGCCAACGGGAAACGACTTGGCGATGGCTGCGAAGCACTGAACATGTACCTTGACGATTTGCAAACTGTGTGGCCCGCCCCAGTGAGAGAGTTCTTTCCCGCAGGGAACATGTTCTCAGCTTGCTTCCATCACTCACGACACTCAACGGCCAGCCGTGACTGCAGCAGATCGAGAGGCGGTTTGCCCGTGCGTCCAGCAGACGCAAGCCATGCTGTCCATGATGGTACAGAACGCATGTGCGGTGCACAAGTTGGTGCGCTTTCATCCTCAGTGTGCAATGGCCCACACGCCTTGCCCTGCAAAAGCGTTTCGCTTGTTGATGTTTTTTTGAGAAACCGTGTGATATCAGCACAGGAAAACATGAAACACTTGCATGCCAGACAAGGTTTGTTGTTGCATTCAGAGTGCTGTCGCAGCACAGGACTTTTCAGGGACAGAGGCGTGACCAGTCAAATCCCCCGATTGCAGTCAAATTGCAGGAAATTGTGGTCTGCGTCGCGCAAGTGCATCTTGAGCTGCGCAGCCAGCTCTGGAGCGAACAGCGGCGCTCTGGCGTTGGGCTTCCGGAAGCGCCGGGAACTACCGCTGGTGGCGTGCTGCCCCTGTGGCCATACAAGAGCAGATGAGCGAGCGAGTGCGCAGCAAGGCTCGCATGTTGTCGTGTTCCGCGAAATCGCTTGCACGAGGGCTAATGCGGTTCGCTACTTCAGCGCACGAAGTTGCACACCGGCCGCCTTCCAAGAGCACGGTGTCCTCGCAGCCCGTCCCGCACATGTTTCATGCATCCATATCCGCGCATGCAGGACCGTGGAAACCTGGAAGACGCTCTCATGCGTGAGGTCGCGAGGCACCATCACAACGTGCAGCCACAGGCTGGAAAGCAGCGGCCTCTGCAATGGGACGAGTCCTTTGCGGCGGTTCTTCTTGCGCAGCAACAGAATATTGCCGCGCTGATGGGCGCCCTGCAGGTGTGGTACTTTGGCGTTCGTCGGGTGTCAGGATGTCTTGCTTTAAAAGGCCGCTGTTGCTGTGTGTCTTGCATCATTGACGGAGCATCTGTTGCGCCCGAATTCGATCACGCCCGGACGCGAGCTGTATGCGGGGGTACAGCTGAATGATCGCAGTTCAGACGCCCCAATCTTCAGTGCAGGAAGTGGAAGAGTCAACACGGGAGTGGTTCCGTGACTGGGCGCTAAGGAGCACAGCAGCCCCGTCTGCGACGCCGCGCTTGCTTCAGAGGCAGCAGAAGCTGCTCTCAGGTCAGATCGGTGCGCGCATCCTGCCCCGTGTGTCTCCGGCATTGCAACATTGCAGTGTTTACTGAAGTCGTGATTTGACTGCGCAACGTGCTCTGCGCGGCAATTCGCTGACCACTTGACCTGCGTGAACTACGGCTCGATGTGCTCCGCGTGCCCGGCTCCGCGCGCGCGAAGCTTTTGCGCAAGGAGGCAAGGACTCGCCTGCAGGGAGGCAGTAATACAGGAACTGTTGCCACAGAAATTCACAGACAAAGCAGGTGCGATGTGCACAGTTTGCGTCCGTGAAGGGTCGAGGTGCGCCCGTTGATTGTTTGGTGTCCGTGAGTGGTGGTCAGTCGATGCGCGAGTTTTCCTGTGCCCAGGCGTGTCTGTCAGCGCCAGCCACTTCTACGTGCGCGACATCATTGTGTGCCCTGCAAGGAAACGATCCGTTGGTGACATTCCAGACGATTTGTTCTTTTCGTTGCATCGCAGGGCGCCGCAATAGTGGCGGAGCAGCGTCGACGTCTCGTCGCTCTCAGCCCAGCTCAGTCCGCTGATACTTCTGTGCAGGTAGCGCGCGCGGGCACCTTACGGCAAGAAGTAGGTAAGATTCGATGCAATGAGCGAGGCTTGCGTCTGCTAGTGTTGCGGTGTTGCATTTGCGTCAGACGCAGACTCGCGATCGCAACCAGACTGTGAAAGCTCTGGTGGCTGCGTGAGCGCTGCGTACAAGAATGAAGCAAGACTGAACTCGTTCAAAGGTACATTTATCGTGACGACGCACGCACGCTGGTGACGCTGTGCGATGGCTATATGCATACCAGCATGTCTGGGGCCGCATGCTTGCCACTGAGCGCGCTCGCATGGACGCGCGCCCAGTGACGACGCAGCACCGATGACGGAGATGCAGGCTGAGAAGTCAGGAAGTGCTCAAGATATACAGCCGCAAGCTTACGCTGTGATGATCGCAGAACTTGCAATGAGTTCGCTGTGCAGGAGGGTTTCGACAGAAATGATCAGCTCAGCGCAGTTTGATGTGCGCGCTGTATGATCATGCTGTGGAGCATGGCTACACGGAAGACGACAGTGGCGCAAAGGGCCCCGCAGGCTCGAAGGCCGCGTGGGACAAAGCTACTGCGGAGCGCAGGCGCCTGGCCCAGATCGACAGCACGTGCTGTTGGCAAAGCCGGCTCGCCCGATCCAAACAAGAAGCACACGGCAGTTCGTACACAGTGCTCGACAAAGCCATTCCAGACCGCTGAAAGAGTTCCTCAAGGCACGTCGCCGGCTGCACATGCTGCGCCACTGTCCATGAGCCTGCACAACCACATTCTAGAGCATATGCAGATTCCCCTCTTGTGTGCCTCAGCCGAAAAGCACCTTTTGCGCAGGCGGCCCGCGCTGATCGTGAGCTTCGTCGAACGGTGAAGAGCTGCTGCGCAGTGCACTCAACGATGAGCTTGCGCCGATCGGATCTGTGGCGCAGCCTAACATCTACCACGGGGCTTTCCGGCAACCAGTCATCTGTCAAGTCAGACAGGTGACGTTGGAACGGACGCGGAGGCGCAGAAGCTGCGGCGGAACCATGAGTACGCGCCTGCCCCTTAGCGGTGTTTGCGCTTTGAGGACGAGGACTTCCGTGACAGGAGGAGAGCCGCGATCACATCAAGGCGGCTCTCACTGAGAGCCACAATCCCACCGTGGTGTGCGGACGGCACGGTGCATGCTTGTTTCAGTGCACTTGATGACATTTTCTGCGCAGACAGGTGACACCAGAGGGAGGACGCGCACGGCGTGCTAGCAGCAGCTGGCCTCTCGAGGCCCGCATCGGCCCCGCGACGCACAGCAGTTGTGAAGCAGGTGCGGCTTCCGGTGGGAGAGGCCGAGATCCAGCTGTCGACGATGCAACCCCGACAAGGCCAGAACAGCGGAGCTTACTCTCGCCTCGGGACGCCCTCGCTGGCGACGTAGCTTCGTTTAGTATGCCGCTCCCGAGTGCGACCTCTGCATCGTGCGAAGCCGTCGGTGCGGGCGAGTCGACAACCTGCTCCCTCACCGTCGGGGCAAACGGTGGGGGTGTGGTGGGAGGGGCCGGCATCGCCACAGCAGCTGGTGCTGCTTCTGCAGGCGACGCAGTGCAACGTGTGTTGAAATTTAGAGTGCAGTGAGCAGCGTGTTTGATCACGTGAGATTTAGGACAGCCTGTCTAGCAGGCGGGACAGCTGTCTGGATATCCACATCGATGTGCTAGAAGGTCTAGGCCCCTGCTTGCAATTCGCAGGGCGACACGGAGTTGCGTGGAAGCCATATAAGGCGATGACTTTACGAACCTGTACCTCGAACAGCTGCGCTGCACTTATTTCTCAACAATTGCTGTAGCCCAGCGCTGCTCACAAACGGCAGCCAGGTCGCGCTTGGGCAACAACGGCAACATCGAGGACTCGCATGCCGCATTGGAGGCGGCTGCCATGGCACGGGTAGACGAGATGTTGCGCAGCGCGCAGAGCGCACGTTTGGTGGAGATGATGCAGAGCATCAATGGTGGACAGAGCTCGTCGGAGGCGATCGAGCATGCCGCTGCGCGGGCACAGACTGCGCAGCATGCCCCACTTGCCACTGTGCTGCTGCCCCAGCTGTCAAAGCAGCTTCTATCCGATGCATTTTCGGGGAGGTGCTGGCGCGAGGAAGCCAGGAAGGCAAGGTATGAATTGTCGATCACGTCTTGGTATGGAGAGCCTCAACAGCGTCGGTGCGCGGGCAGGTAACACCAGGTCACGGCATTGCAGGGCAAGGCCAAGCGTGCAGGGGCGGCAGACAGGGTGGTGCGCCGGTGCGTGATATCGTTTGCTCTGTTCGGTAGGTTCGGCCCGTCGACGCCTAAATCACACTTTGATCGCCGGCGCCAGCTGCGGCCAGCTCTGACCGTGCCAAGGCAGTGCAGGCTGATGCGAGGCAGGGATCAAGAGGGCACGCAAAGCGGCAGCAACTTCAGTACGGCCTGCATCACGCCATGCTTGCAAGCATGCAAGCAATTGCTGCATGCATGAGGTTCTGAAGAGCGATGCAGCGCCCTGCTTCACGGAAAGGGCGTCCAGCTGGCTATCTCCCCATTGCGATGAATGCTTCTGACCATTAAACGGCCTGCCTTGCCTCTCAGCATGCACTGAATCTGCTCTGTGTCCCGGCAGCTTGGACCAAGACGACGTAAAGAACAGCTGCAAGCTCAAATCAGGTATGCTCAGCTAGATGCCATCAGACGGCACACTCAGAGGCAAAAACCTGTCTTGCGCAATTCTGTGAATGGTGTGCTTCGGTGCAGAACGAGCCGAGCGACAACATGCTGCCAATGCAGTGTGCAGGCAAGGTTGACACCACCCGCCCGCAAGGTTTTCCCGGGTCTTCTGCGCACAGGCGTACAACAAGCCAAGCATCGCAAGGCAAAAGATTTGCACAACCACACTCGCATGAGATGCCTGTGCCAGCTTTTAGCACGCTGAGCGCACAGCAATGTTCATACGTTTTCATGTGGGCACACTTGCTAAAACGTTTGCAGTATGCAGCGCCTGGCAGCCGAAGGCTGCAAGCATTGATCGCTGGTGCGCCGATGAGCATCAGTGGGCCCAAATCGTCAGGTAGGCTTCCAAGGGCCTGCAATGTGCCAGCGTCTGCAGTGAGAGCTAGCTAGCGCTGAACCCGCGCCGGGCCGCGACAACTTCGATAAACACGAAGTTGGCATGTTCGCAACCTTTGCGGTGCCAACTAGGCTCCTGAGTGCGGTAGCGAGTGCCTACTGTCGCATGCAGCTGCATGGTCGTCCAGGCGCGAAGGCTGCCAAGCCGCGATCGCAAAGCACATGCAGCGTGCGCGCCGAACTGAGAGACGGCCACCGCCGGTGCAGCTGCTGACAACTCCTGTGGCAATCGTGAACGGCGAAGCGAGGACGCGATGATCGCTCCTGCGTACCAGAGCTTCCGCGCCGTGAAAATGCATTGCGCATGCGGCGCAGAGCGCGCACCAAACGTGCGAAGCGTAGTGTAACACCGGAACGGCGAATGCCGTACTGTGCTGTACCAAACCAGCAAAGCGCTTGTCCGATAACGAACAACGGGTGGGCGCAATCCGGTATCAGCACGAGCAGTACCGAACGAGCACCGTCAGCGCAATGCGTTTCCCGAACTGACAGCACCGAAATTTGCAGAGACTCCGTTCGGTACCACAGTCCCGTAATTGGCCGTTCCACAAGCGTTTTAACCAGAATTCTACCACGTATACGCATGTGTGCCGCTATAACGCGTGCGCTCGGTACAGTTCGTGACGTGCGGATCTGGGGCGACCGCACGACGTGCAGATCTGGGGGCGACCGCACGCGTCGCGATCGCAGTGCCGCGAAGACGTCGCTGGAGAGCTGCGAAGATCTTCGCAGCTCTCTAGAGTAGGGGCGGCTCTCCAGCTGCGGCCGCCACATACACGACGCCCTCCACACCTGAACAGCGAGCATATGCCAGCAGATCTGTGAGTCTAGACACCTGCATCAGTCTCGTTGATGGACCCTGTCATGGTGTTCCAAAAACGTTTCGACCGGTCCGTGGATCGTGGATCCGGACCTGTATGTACAGGTTCCCTATCCATGTACATGATCTTCACGGTGCGAGCCGGCCCGGAGCTGCGCTTGAGCGTGATATGATGTGCCGAGCGACGAGTGCGGTTGTAAGTGAGCACATATATATGTGCACAGGTCTTCAGCAGGTCCTGACGTCACCACCCATGGGCCAGATGAGCGCGCATAACTTCAGAAAGTCATGAAGCTATCTTTGCTCTTGATGCCCGCATTCAGAGAGAGAGAGAGAGAGAGAGCGTGTTGTTGAAGACCGAACGTTCTAACGTGTGCGCACAGCATGCTGGTGGCCACCTGTCGCATATTAACGTGCATGTTTATTCGCCATCTTCGATCGAATTCGCAAATTCGTTCTTGCGTGTGTCTGTTGCATATGCCGCATAATCGGCACAGTCACCTGCGTGGTGCTAGCGGTAGTGTGTGCAATTTTCTTGTGCCAGCTGCTGCTGCGCGCTTATCCGAGGGTTGTCCGGCCCACCGTCCACTCCAATGAGCTGAAAACAGCACCACCGCTGGCGTTGGCCTGGCACGCTCCGTTCAGACCAAGAGCTTCACTTTCGAGGCGAAAAAAGTACTCAGCTCGGGAAATTTAATTTTTCGATCTCGCGTGGGCGATGGACCGTGCCAGTTCCCGCTCATACGTCGCTCACAGCCACGAACGCCGAAGCCGGCGGGCTTGACGCTCCAGTTGCCCTCATCCACAACGGTTTAACGGTGCGCCGGCATTTTTAAGCCTTCTGTAGGACGTGGCCCATGGCTGTGGAGACGTGAGAAGGTGACCAGCTTCAGCAGATCGTGCTTGTATAATATATTATGCCAAGGCCTGGGTGCCAGTGTCGCGGGTACACGTGTTGCGGCTCTGTGTTTGCATCGCACATAATGTTGGCAACGCGTCGGGTAGATTCACACCATGCAAGACCCTTCCGCCATGAATCGAGGTCCACATGTGAGGTCCACCTGTACAGGGCAGTGCCGCATTTTTGCTCGCGTCCAATTGCACCCGGCAAGGTGCACCACGTGGAATTCGTTCTGTGATGTGCGAGTGCACCAAAACATGGCCCGATGCGGTGTCTGGCGTGCTGTCTGTCGTCCCACCCGTCAACACATGTGTACAAGAACGCAAGCATGCAGGGTCGTTGACATTCTACGACGCCTACGCCAATGCTCTTGCGTCCTGGGGTTTTGCTGTGTTTCAGTATGACGTTAACTGTCTCTGCCCGTGGCCGCCTTGTCTTCCGTGCCCAATGGATTTATGGACGGCCTGGAAGGTGCGTCGAATTGTCACGCGCTGGACGCGCTAGCGCATGCACCCCACACTGTAATGCACTGAACGTCGCCATGTTTCCTTCAGTCGCAATGCCAAGCACGAGCGGGCACAAAGCACCGGACATTCACCTGTGGGCCATGACAAGCTACGGCTCAGACCTTGAATCCAATGCCCGATCTGGAGTCTAGACTCTTGCTGGTGCAGGCGACGTCCGCAACCACGCAGATACGGGCGTTCTCAGAAATTGCAAAATGGGCAACAAAGCACGCACCACGTCCAGATTTCCAGTGAAGTTGCTGTGGAAGTCAACAATCGCCATTGGACACAGTGTTGGCGGTGATGCTGCCTATCAGCAGCTGCTGAACGAGAGCACGCACACACGCATGCGCTCCTTGTGGACCCAGTTGTCCAGAGCCAACGACCAGAGTGCACGGACAAGCCTCTCTTTGTCGTTGGTGCACTTTTAAGCCCATTTACAGTGCGCACAGTGCAGCGCAGTGCATACAGTGCATGAGTTGATGATGTATACCATGTGGTCATTGCGTCAATGGATGTTGCAAAAGGTTTATGTCTGGAGTCATCGCTATGCTCCACAGGCACATGCGCTCTTTATCTGCGAAAGTCAGCACGCGTGAGGATGCATCACCCCGATGCACATCGTCCATGACCGCCGCTAAGTGTCGTTGGCCTGCGGCTGCAGGTGGCAAGCCTGGATCTGCAACAAGTGCGGCAGCTACAAGCAATTCGTGCACACGAGAGTGCGCAGAGCGCCATCGAAATTCCCAGAGCGGGGCAACGCGGAATTCTGGAGCACGCCTCCGTTTGTGCAGAGCTGGGTGACTGGATTTGCTCGCTTCTCTCCTGTTCAGCTAGCGAGAGCATGATGCCACAGTGCTGTCCTGGGCTGTGTCGCTCGTCGTCGGCAAGGCCATCAGCATGCCGGCCCACGTGATACCGCTTCCTGTCAATGAGGTGGGCGCCCCGTTTGCATATGCGTATGCATGACCAGACTTGCGCTCACAGGACCCAGGCCTTGTTGCTGTGGACCATATGCACATTTGCAGCGGCGGCTGTACGCTATCGGCATAAGCAACTCTTGCAATGCCTTCTGCAACGTCTATCCAAAAATGGCGGTCTGCTACACCTGATGCCTCTCATGCAGACCATCCGAGCACAAGCCAAGCAGAATACGCGACATGGCTTCATAAGCACGTCCAGGCGGAGAATTTCAAGCGGGTTCCAGGGCCGGCAGAGTGTGCACGAGGCCCCGTGGTCGCGGGGCACAAGGTGAGCCGCTCGAGCTACGAACAAGGCCACGAGCACCCATACGAACGTGACGAACTGTGACTGGAGTAGAGTAGACTCTGGCCTATCCGACGCACCGGTCCCGCTTGCCCAAAGCAGGCGGGGATAGAGCCGCCGTCGTCCTCGAGAGGCTCAAACGGTGGGGAGATATTTTCAACTCCGGCTCCTTGCTTCTGCAGCTTCGGATGTTCCTGCACACGCTGGAAATACAGATGGGTTGATGGGTTGACTTCCGCAGCAGGTTGACACTGTCGTGACAGCAGCCAGCTGCAGCTAGGCAGGACACGCGGGTCACGACATTAGGGAATCCTGATGGTACAGAGTCCCCTGCTGAGGGATCCTTAGGCGGCCGGCAGCGCCGGCCCCCGAACGGCGCTCCGGATGGCTGGCAAGGTCGCAGGCCTGCGGGTTGGCAGGCTCCCTAGGTGGCAGGCTCCCTAGGGTGGCAGGCTCCAAGTTGGACCCGCCAGCACCCACAGCTGCAGACCCAACACAGCCTCAACAATTGAGCGCTGTTGACTCGCTTCGCCCCACCAGTGATTGACGGGCACGGTCCATGTGCAGCCCTCTCAGCTCGCTCCGCAGCAGATGGAGTAGGTGATGAGAGCCGCGTTACTGTGATGTTGCAGCTCCAGGTCGAGCGGCCACGGCGGGCTTTCGTCGTAATGACGTCCTGGATGCTCTGCCTGACGGTCGCCTCGTCGTTTTTTTTCTTTTGCGTCGTCACCAACGCCTGTGCGCCATCGCACGTCAAGGCGGCATGGGAGGTCGACTGTGCTGCCGTTGCTAAGGCTGCGCGTACCAAGCGCACCCCGCGGCCGTTTGAGGCCATCGGCCAGGAGGCCGGCGGCTACGACGTCGTGCCGTTGTCTGTGGAGCCGGGGGGGCGCCTGGACAAGGAGCGCTGCAGCTGCGATTCTTGTCGGAGTGGATGACGTTGCCGTGTCGAGCCATGAGCGCGTGTCAAAGGCGGCTTTCATTTGCGGTGCTTTTGCGGAGCTGAGCGTAGTTTGTGCAGGAGCAATGTGCTTCTGTACTCCGCATTTATGGTGTGCTTGCTGCGGCAAATATTTGCGGCAAATATAAATTTAAACGAGCTCGGGTGTGCAGTGTGGTCGCGCGGTGGCGGTGGAAGGCCCGGAGAGATAGCTCGTCAGGTTGCTACTGTTGCAACAGCGGTTTGCTTGTCATTTTGATCTTGCTCTGAAGTCGGTGTGATACGTTCTTTCTCTAAGGACATCAGCAGGTGCGATGCGGGGTCATGCCGCTCGTGAGGTGGAGCAGCGACTGTAAGGCAAGGACCAGCCATGCACTCACCTGGTTTCTCAAGGAAGGTTTTTCAAGTATGCAGCGCTTCAGGTATGGCCTTTGCAGCACAGAACGACCAAGAAGTTGCGCCAGTTGCAGTCACGCGATGCACATTGGTGCCTGAAGAGCATCATGTTCCAACAACACACGATGCCCATGTCTATCTGAACGTATCCGAAGTCGTTCTGGCCAGGTACATTTGCGCCCATGGGCAGGCAGGAGCTGCGTATGCAAACAAGCTCCGGCTACGGCCCGGGGTCGCCCAAGTTGACCATCATGGCATGCACATCTTGCTGTAAGCTCTACATGCTACGAGCAGCTTGAATCGTTTCTATCGCCGCGCCATGCAGGTGCCTGCCATCGCAACATTCACGTTGCTGAGAGCTTCAGCTCGCCAAGGCCTTCGAGAATCCTTTGGAGAATGGACACGAGTGCCGGCTTGCAATCCAGCTGCGCGATGGCATGGGAACTTGGATCACATTGTGTGGCATGCTATGGCATGCTGCTCATTTGGCACGTGTAGAGAGAGGAGGGGTGATTGTTGCAAATCCAGGCCGATCCGCGGGCAGTTGAGCATGAAAGAACAACACCTGGAGGCGAGGGCCCTGCTTCACCATGTTGTTCAACAGCTCGTCAGTTCTCACATGTCCTCCGCAACCTCTGGGCGCACGACTAGTGACAACACATCAAGCTTGCACGTTGCAGCATCAGCATGTCCGGCCACCTCCCTTGCCTTCGAGCTTCTCGATGCTTTCCACTTTGTGGACGAGTTGCTGTACGCCAGGCTACGGTGTCCTGCTGCGTCTGTGAGTGACACAGGCAGATGCATACGACAGCTGTTCAGCTGTACACAACTGAACGTAGACACAATTGAATGCACGCAAGCTGAGAACATGTATCAGAGAACTTAGTTGTGTCTTGAATGTTGCTTGCACAACATCCAAGTGCAATGTGCTGCAATACGACGCACAAGCAATCCGCGGAATGCACTGTTCAGATCGGATTGGATCGCCGGGCAGTCGGACTCAGCTTGTGGCTCGGAGTCTCAGCTTTCTCTCTAGCCTTGCAGCGTTCCTTCCTCAGAGATGCCGAAAGCAATTGCAAAAGAAGAAGGTTCATGGGGAGTTGTGCCAGGATGACGGCAACCAGAGGGCACCAATCGTGAGAGAATATATTCTATATATAGATGTATATATAGATGTAGATGTATATAGATGTATATATACTACATCTCACTCAGGTGAGCCGCGGCTGTTGTCAGGAGAAGCGGTACCCCAAAGAATCAAGTGTACGTACTCAGCAGCATATTCACACCAGCCAGCGCTGTGCAGCGATTGACTTGACCTCATGAGATAAAACCGGCCCGATCCGACTCACCCAGACTGTCCGAAGCCCAAGTGGCTCCTGCTTGCGCTACTGAACCACGAGCTCGCGTTCCTGCTTGTGTAGAGCGCACTTGTTTGTAACATGCATGCTCAGAAGCGCACACTGCCTTTGGTGCTGCAGAGCGCTCTCACATTTGGTACGCCCGGCCTGGCCCACTTGTCCCGCACGTGGTGAATGGCGACGCAGCCTCCCTCGTCGGCAAACAGTGGGTTCTAACTGAACACCCGATGACTAGTGTATACAGCTCTACGTAGCTCTACGTAGAGCTGCTCCAGAAAGGGCAGCGTCTGCAGAGCAGAACTCGTTGCATCGCATTGGCAGCTGGTTTGCACCAGGCGCTACACCGCAGAGCCGGTCGGATTTGAGGGCTGTGACATAGGGGAGATGCAGTCAATAGCGATGGCAAGTCGAGGGTTGGAACTTGATCTGCGGCTGCCGAACCTGGGCCAGGACAACAGCCTCGATGACTGAGTAGAGCACCAGAATCGTCCAGTCATCTTGTACCGCTTGTGCCTTCTGCACAATTTCAGGTATGTCAGTCGTCGGACTGATCAGTCGGCATGATTGTGTGCAGAGGTTCGTCTCAAAACAGAGCGCAATTCCATCAGCACCCGTCAAAAACGATTGGCGCAGCTGGACGTACTCAATACGCTCGCTGGATTGGTTTCGGTGCGGCCATGCACATGCTCGCCTGTGCGATTTGGCACAGCGCTGGGTTCAGCACTAGCACGAGACAGGCGATGACTTCGTCCTGGGCGTATTGGAGACTGGTCAACTGCAAACCAAGAGGGTGCGCATTAGCCACGCAGGGATCCATGCTATCATTGGCAACCAGGCGGCAGAATTGCACACGTGCCGCAATTCTATGACTTCGCTGTATTCGCACGCATGATTCTGCAATGCACGGCGTCACGAGGGGCCCGGTTGCGCGCGCACGTGTGTGTGTGTGTGTGTGGTTACAACAGTGACAAGGTATCACTCGCCAGCAAAGAGCTCTCTCGAGGCTGCATTGTGTGTGTGTGTGTGTGTGGTTACAACAGTGACAAGGTATCACACGCCAGCAAAGAGCTCTCTCGAGGCTGCATTCCACAATGGGCTCAGTGTGTGTGTGTGTGTGTGTGTGTGTGTGTGTGTGTGTGTGTGTGTGGTTACAGCATTGATAGGGGTGCGTAAACCAGCAAACCACGCTCGCGAGGACGCCAGCCCTTAGGCCACGAATTTTTAGGGAACGTCAGCATGCGGTCGAAGCGCCCCGCCCTGAAATCGGTGCCCGTGGCACGTGCAAGCCTGCCCCTGGTAAGCCTGAATAACCGCCCATTGCCCCCGGCATAGGCTCACCGCTAGCTCCCGCTGCACCCCTGCTATGAAGCCTGCCTGGTCCACTCTGCCTGTGGATGCGGCCGTGTCGCCCAGCGTCGTCAAGAATTCCATCGCAGGTTTGCCCAGCCGTCCGTACGACTCCATGCTTGGAGGCGTGAAGTGGTAGCCGGTGTGTCCGCCGTCGACGCATACGCAGCGCCGCTTCTCCGCGTCTCGCCGCGCCGCCGCCGCGCCTGTGGTGCGTGCCGCTGCTCTCACACAGCTGATGCCGCACGGGTGCACCACCGACACGTCGGCCACTGTGCGCCCTCTCGCCTGGATGGCGAGGATGTCCCCATGGAGCCGTCTGTGGTCCCGCCCGCCTGCTGCCCTCCGCAAACGCCTGATGTGTGGCTCGCGAGACGGCGCCCACGGTGAAT
>JAFLJL010002933.1:22500-24291 GCA_018398815.1 Conus ventricosus
AGAGAGAGAGAGAGAGAGAGAGAGAGAGAGAGAGAGTAAAGTTTCAAAAACTGTTCTCAAAACAAAATGTATGTATTTTCCATATGTGGGTTTTTGCGAATGCTTATAGTTAATGATTTGATTGCTATTGATCTGTTTCTTTGTCTTAAATATTAAACACCAAAGGTGTGAATGCTGTACTGCCTTTGAAGAAAAAGAGGTCGCTCTTCAAAACCTGAACCCAAAACGTTTGACACAGGTGGTCAAAACAAATGAACACAAAATAACTGTTTCAGCTTTAGGTGGATATAGCCATATCTTTCATCATGACACCGAGGCATCTGACTGCTTCCGGTCAATGTCTTTCATTAAGAGACTGAAGCATCTGACTGCTTCCGGTCAATGTCTTTCATTATGACACTGAGGCATCTGATTGTTTATAACCTATATCTTTCATCTAGAGACTGAGGCATCTGATTGTTTATAACCTATAACTTTCATCAAGAGACTGAGGCATCTGATTGTTTATAACCTATGTCTTTCATCAAGAGACTGAGGCATCTGATTGTTTAGAACCTATGTCTTCCATCAAGAGACTGAGGCATCTGATTGTTTAGAACCTATGTCTTTCATTAAGAGACTGAGGCATCTGATTGTTTAGAACCTATGTCTTTCAGTTAGAGACTGAGGCATCTGATTGTTTAGAACCTATGTCTTTCAGTAAGAGACTGAGGCATCTGATTGTTTAGAACCTATGTCTTTCCTTAAGAGACAGGGGCATCTGATTGGTTATAACCTATGTCTTTCACTAAGAGACTGAGGCATCTGATTGTTTAGAACCTATGTCGTTCATTACGAGACTGAGGCATCTGATTGTTTATAACCTGTCTTTCCTTAAGAGACTGAGGCATCTGATTGTTTATTACCTATGTCTTTCAAAGAGAGACTGAGGCATCTGATTGTTTATAACCTATGTCTTTCCTTAAGAGACTGAGGCATCTGATTGTTTATAACCTATGTATTTCATTAAGAGACTAAGGCATCTGATTGTTTATAACCCGTGTCTTTCACAGAGAGACTGAGGCATCTGATTGTTTATTACCTATGTCTTTCACTAAGAGACTGAGGCATCTGATCGTTCATAACGTATGTCTTTCATCAAGAGACCGAGGCATCTGACTGCTATAACCTATGTCTTTCATTATGAGACTGGGGTCTCTAAACGCTTATAGCCTATGCCTTTCATCCAGAGTGGGGGTGAGTGTGTGTGTATGTATGTGTGTGTGTGTGTGTGTGTGTGTGTGTGTGTGTGTGTGTGTGTGTGTGTGTGTGTGTGTGTGTGTGTGTGTGTGCGTGCGTGGGGGGTTTTGGGTGTGCAACCCCCCCCCCCTCCCCGTCCACTTATGTTTTTAGTTGTCCAAGGCTTGTTTCAAACAAATCATGCAAAAGATGGAGAGGGAAACGTGTTGGCTAACGCCCATCTCACCCCCCCACCCCCTCACCTCCCCCCCCCTATCCCGCCCACCTATTCTTAAATCTTTATGAAGACCGCTAATAGAACACTTAGCTTTTTGAAAAATGTTATTATTTCAGCTCAAACAGTGATGTCAAATGCACCGATGAGCACCATGCAGGCACTGACAGCCTCCCGTCTCTTCCACTGAAAGAAGATGCTAGTGTGACTGGTGAAGTGAACATCATGTTTGGTTAGACGGCTGTGTGGACAGTGACAGCCTTTTTTTGTCTCTTCCACTGAAAGAAGAATGCTAGTTGTGACTGGTGAAGTGAATATCATGTTTGGTAAGACGGCCG
>JAFLJL010002934.1:0-59917 GCA_018398815.1 Conus ventricosus
GCATCTTGTATCCATCGCCAAGGTCTGTTTGTCTCGCGTTGTTTGTTGCTGCTTTCAAGATAGTTCCATTGCCAGCACGAACAGTATCGGGAAATTGCACAGCCCATTGCAATGCCCACTTCCAAGTTGATCCAATCAGTTGTATACTCCTTGTAGAGAACCGCATTGAGAAGCCACTGAAGTACTTCTTGAGCATGTCGCGGATGTTCTTTGGCACATGGTACATCTCAAGAGCCAACTGTATCATCTCATGGGCCACAGATCCATATGCGTTTGCCAGATCAAGCCACACTACGTCCAGGTCTCTCTTTTCTGTTTTGCTTTTTGGATTGCGTCCCAGATCATTGTGGCGTGTTTCACACAGCCAGCCACGCCTGGGATGCCACCTTTCTGGACTGACACATCCAAGTACTTGTTTCCATCAGGTACTTGGTCAGCCTTGCTGCCATGACAGAGAAGAAGATTTTCCCTTCGACGTTCAGTAGTGATATTGGCCTGAACTGGCTGATGTCACTGAGTTATTGCTCTTTGGGGATGTACACACCATCTGCCGTCATCCACTGGCCGCTGATCTTCTGGTTTCTCCAAGCCGATCGCAGCAGCCTGTGGAGCCACTCCCAGCACCTTGGGACATTTCTTGTAAAGCTGGTAAGGTATTCCGTTTGGCCCTGGTGATGATTTGGCTCTGGCTTTGTCGACCACCTTCTTGATTTCCGCCAACGTTGGAGGCTTGCCATTGAACTGTTCCATCAGGGTTGGATGGCCATACCAGACCTTGAATGTCGAGTGGTGCTTTGCCTGTGAGTCAGAGTATGTTTTCCTCAGATGCTGCTCAAGAACTCCTTTGTCCACACTTAGTGTCCCAGATTTTGGCTGCTCAAACAGTGTTCTGGCAAACTGGAAGGGGTCTCTGAAGAAGCGCTCTTGTGTCTTTCTTCTTTTTGCTCTTCCTCTTCCTTGCAGATTCCGCTTTGCTGAGGGCGCTGTGTTTTTCTTTCAGGTCTTCCCACAGTTTTTTTCCAAACCTTGTATTTTCAGCTGGCAGTGCGGTCTTCATTTGCTTCTTGAGGTTGTTCTTTTGGACTCTGATCTTGTCCATCTTTTCTTGGCGTCTGGATTTCTTTGGAGGTGTTTTCTCTTTGGGTAGTTTTACTCCATAGGCGTCTCTACATGTGGCATACACAATGTCCCCATATGTGGCTAGTTTGTGTTTCCAGGTGCTTTTTCCTATCAGTGCATCGAGTCTTGGACGATTTTGATCCATTTCTCCCAATCTTCAGTTTCGTTTGCTCGTGGCAGGTTGAGTTTCAGGCTCCTGCATCGAGGGCCTGTGCAAATTCCTCATCCGAACCAACAGCGTGATGTCCTTGGCACTGTGAACATTTCCAGCGAGTGATTAAACAACAGTCAGTGGAAGAACCAAGGGCACTTAACGTTCCATTTTTTTAGCGCATCTTGTCCAATTTGTTTGTTTGTTGTTGTTGTTATTGTTGCTGTTGCTGTTACTTATAATTTCGCAACATTAACAAAGTACATTGCGTAATGTCTGTGTGGAATATCGGAACATCATACAACGTAATGTCTGTGTGGAATATCGGAACATCATACAACGTAGGTGACAGGCAGCAAAAACAAAACTATGAAAAAAAAAGTAACAAAACAAAATCTAACATTTGTAATTATGTCACATTTCTAATTTCCTGATAATAACAATGTACATTAATCTGCCTTACGTAGTGTCTCTATGGAATATCAGAAGAACTGAACAAGTTTTTTTAAGAGCAAAAAAGGGACATGCACGTACAACACAACAAAACAATTTTGTTTAATCTAACTTTATCATTGTATAACATTATAATTTTCATTTCAATGCATAACATCGTCTCTGTTCACACAGCAGTCACTAGAGCACCTAATTCATTTCAGGAAAAGCGAAGGCGGCGGAAAGAGAGGCGAACTATTCCTTCCATACATCTGATGCCCGGAACCAAATTCGATCCTTAAGAGTTTACTGCAACTATGATCTTAACCTGTAACCTGTAATCACCTCAACTCTTACGTTCGAATGTCATGGTTTAAAGTAAATCAGCAGCACCCCCACAGCACAATATACTCTCTTCAAACTCCCGAGAAAAATGAAGAATGGCCAGTAATTTGTCCAAACTAACATGACAACTCTGGTTTGTTTGCTTGCTTTTTTGTTTTGTTTTTTTTATCTTCACGGCAAGGACAGAGAGAAAACCAATAGAAAACAAAAACCAACGAAAGCAACGAGAACAACACAGAGTAATAGGTAGGGGTTGCGTTTAATTCGTACAGAATCCTTATAGGCCTTCTCCCACACCCTATAGACCAAATGCTTCAGAGTTTGATCGCTTCTCCCCACCCCTATTAGACCAAATGCCTTCTCCCTTCTCCCCCCCCCCCCCCCTCCCTATAGACCAAAGCTTCAGAGCGTTCGCTCTTTCTCCCTCCACTCCCTATAGACCAAATGCCTTCTCCCCCCTCCCTATGACCAAATGCTTCAAAACTGTTCGTGGAAAGCTGTTCTTGAGTATCCGTTTCTTATTTCTATTCACGTGGAACACGAAAAAACGCGTCGTATCAAACGCGTTAAATTTTCTGTATTTGTGTCTCTGCAAATTGTTTCTACACAAATGTTTTCTGATTAGCAATTGCATGCGATGATTTGTATTTTGCCTTGAATGCGCAATTCATTATGCGGCCGTCACTCTCTCCTCTCTCTCTCATCCTTCTCCCCCGCGTCTCTCTCAATCTCTCACTCTCTCTCTCGCTCCTCTCCTCTCTCTCTCCTCTCTCTCTCTCTCTCTCTCTCTGATGGAGAAATGAAAAAAAGAAAGGTCGTGGCTGACGAGGGTGAGCTGTTGGGGTGTAGAAGAGAAGGGTGGGGAGGTGACTACGTGATTGGTGAGGGAGTAAATATAGGGATAGTGTGTGAGTGTGTGTTGTGTGTGTGTGTGTGTGTGTGTGTGTGTGTGTGTGTGTGTGTGTGTGTGTGTGTGTGAAAGAGAGTGAGAGGGAGAGAGAGACAGAGACAGAGACACAGAGAGAGTATGCGATGTGTGCGTGCACGCACCAATAAATACGCATCGAACAGATAACGAAATTTCCCCACAAATCGCAAAACGATGACGAAACGAGATGGCGTCATGAAATGTCACCTCTGCAAACTGATTCTGTGATGGGTTTTCCCTGTCTTCTTCCTTAAAGAGGGGCCAGGGCCCAACACACTCAGAGCTTCCCCACCTGTCGTCAGCCTGCACAGCCATTGTCGTTCTGTTTCTCTGTGATGGCCAGCGGCTGTTCACACTCCCCCCCCCCCCCCCCCCCCAGCCCACCCTTTCCAAAGGTCTCCTCTTCACCGTCCCGGAATCGACAGCGTTTATCCAAGAGTGCAAATCGTCACACCATTATCCGCACGAACGCGCGCAAAACGCACCTGAGTGTGCGTCACGTACGTGTGTGTGTGTGTGTGTGTGTGTGTGTGTGTGTGTGTGTGTGTGTGTGTGTGTGTGTGTGTGTGTGTGTGTGTGCACGCAAATGTGTATGTTGTGGTAATGAGGCAATCCTGGCATGGTGTGTGTGTGCTGTGTGTGTGTGTGTGTGTGTGTGTGTGTGTGTGTGTGTGCGTGCCGCTGCGTGGCGTGCGTTGCTTGTGTCGTCGTGTGTTGTGTCGTTGCGTGTGTGTGTGTGATGTGTAGTGTGGTGTGTGTGTGTATGTGTGTTGTGAACGGATAATACTGCCAAAAGAATACAAACGAGAAGAAACCAAGGCAACAGTTCCCCTTTATGGCGGTCATTGCACCACCCTGACCTCCCAAATCACCCATCAAAAAGTAAAGAGGGGCAAAAGGAAAGTTAGAAAGAAGGAGGAAAAAGAAAAAAAACAAAACAGCCCGCCTCAAATAAACATTTTCACTGGGGGCCGGAGGGGGAATAAAATGGTGGAACTGGAGCCGAACAAACGCACTCTCTGTACAGGTAACGGAATTCCACACGTGGAAAAGATACACCCTGCTTTCCCAAGCGTCGCGATGAGTGTCAACGTGTATGCTGCACGGGCTGTCCGGAAAAGATAGCCAGCAGTCCAAACACTCAAAGTCCAATCTACGGTCCTAACTATTCACACTGGCTTTTCATTGTTTGCAGTCACCTTTTAACTTCATCCCTCCACAATAAGGGGGGCGAAAACCGTTTTTGTGCACTAAAACATCGCGGACTGCCCGGCGCGCCGGCTTGAAGATCGTGGGTTATTGCAGTTCCCATCAGAAGCCGTTTATTTCTGGCGCCAGGATGTTCTGCCCCCCCGACCGTCCTATCTACACAGAGCTCGAGTTAGTATGGGCCTTTCACTTGGCGACTGGGACCCCTATCTCTGTCATGTGGCACTTAGCCAGAATGGGAACCGTGGCATCATCTTCAACATCCTCAGCGATAAGCGTTTTAAAAAGTGATGTCGTAAATTCTGTGGCCCTTCATGCCCCTGCTCTAATGGTGACCTCTAGTTTCGACTGCTTTTCATCGTCTATGACTTAGTCTTGGTTCTGTCGGGGTCTTCGGTATTGCAAATTCAATGGGGGCTGTCGATAAACGGACGATGGTGGCGCCCTCCGGATGGAGAGCCCAGTTCACCACGCCGCGCCTCCGCGACTAAGCAATTACTGTCGTTCGGTTGTAGGCTTAGTAGGTGGTGTCCTGGGTTAGTATGGTCTGAAACAGCGCCATGAACACCTCCTGTCTTCTCATGGGATTGCCGGTGCCGGGGCTGCGGCGGCGGGTTCGGGCCGTGTGTGGCTGTGGACATGGAGAGTCGAATGAGCGGCGTGGATGCAATGTCTGGCTGGCTTTCTGCAAGTCAGAATTGCATTTCTTGCACAATTACAGTTCCATTGAATTACTTCGATTTTCTTGAAAATCAATTTGCTTGCTTTTATGTCATCTCGTGAAAATACAGACGGACAAACACGGTTGAATAGACTCACTGGCTAGCTAAGAACCTTTTATGTATTCGTTAACATACGACCGACAAAACACGGTGGATCGCCTACTGGCATCAGCTCATGACCTATTATGTCATCTCGTTATCATACAGACGGACAAACCGGTTGAATAGCCTCAGGCATAGCTCATTGATTGCTTTAATGTCATCTCGTTAACATACAGACGGACAAACATCGGGTGAATAGCCTCACTGGCATAGCTCATTGCCTTGCTTTTATGTCATCTCGTTAGCATACAGGACGGACAAACACGGTTGAATAGCCTCACTGGCATAGCTCATTGCTGCTTTTATGTCATCTCGTTTTAACATACAGACGGACAAACACGGTTTGAATGCTCACTGGCATAGTCATGAACCGATTATTCAATGATCAAAGGACGCAAGATGCGTTATCTTAAACCTTTATAACGATGGTAAAGCGCATTGTGACTATGTATCACCTGGTATAATAAACTATGGCAAGCGTCGTTCATGTGTCCTTGTGACATTGCACTGTTTTCTTCCTGCGTGAATTCTTTGTTACATTCAGTTTCGATTTGTAGTGTTCTGTTCATTTCACATTCGGACAAATTGCCATTTACGAATTCACTGTAACACGCCTACAGAAAGGGGTATGGCTTGAAAAACAAAGCCAACAAACAGGCAAGGCTCAGCATTGTAACTGGTGAGAAGGAAATAAAGGTGTTGCAACACGGGAACGGTCTTACCTCACCATTTTCGCCCAAATGAGGTTTTGACCCCCACAAATCCTCCCCTCTCACACCATCCCCCCCACCCCTCCCTCCCCCCCACTCTCTCTCCTCTCTCGCGCCTCTCTCTCTCTCTCTCTCTCTCTCTTCTCTTCTCTCTTCTCTCTCTCTCTATTCTTTGCGGGGGGGGGGGGCGTGGGGGTGGGGGGGGGGCCGGGTTTAGGGCAGGGGAACACTGGGAAGGGTATGAGGAGGGACGAAGAAAGGCTGGCAGGAAATGCTTTTTTCTCGATTCTCGGGTTCTCACACATAAAATGACCGACTTACCTCCTTCTACTCTCTCTCTCTCTTCTCTCTCTCTCTCTCTCTCTCTCTCTATCTCTCACACACACACACTCACACACACACACACACACACTCACACCCAGACACTCACCCACACGCATGCGTTCCATAGTGAGAGACCCAGACATAGAGACAGAGAGAGAAGACAGAGATAGAGCCAGTCGGACAGACAGACAGGACAAACAGACAGACAGAGAGAGAGAGAGAGAGGAGACGAGAGAGAGAGAGGAGAGAAGAGAGAAACAGAGAAGAGAGAGGAGGAAAACAGAGAGAGAGAGAGAGAGAGAGAGAGAAAGAGAGGAGAGAGAGAGAGAGAGCGTGAAGAAGAAGTTGTAAGAAGAAGTCCCCGAATATAATATAAACCAGGTGAATTTCGTTTGACATGACGGAGTGGATTTAACGTGAGGGTGTAAACTAACGCAAAGTGGAGCTGGAGGGGTGGTGGGGGCTTGAGAACGTGTGAACAAGCACGCGCACGCGCGTCTTTGGTGTGTGCGTTTGGGGGGTCCGGGGGGGTGGATGGGTAGGGGGGAGCGGCGTGCTGAGTCGTAGCAGATGTGACTGGAGAGCAGGAAGGGTGGGGAGGAGTTACCCGGAACGTTGCTTTTACGTTAGAAACGGAGAAGCAGACAAATACATTCACCTGGCAGGTCTTAAGGACAGTCGTCCCTATACAGTTCAACATGCAGTCAAAGGGACAGTCGTCCTATCAGACGTCTTGCCTGCACACCCGCCACACCCTGTGTGTCCACGCCGCCCACCAGCCCCCCACCCGCATGGCCCGACAGTGTTTCCCCCATGGACGCCTTGGGAAATGTAATCCCTGTTTTACTCGTGTATTTCGCCACGAGAATGTCTTCTCTCGCACGTCACACTTCATGGCTGGTACGCAGTCTTCAGGGATGATAACCGAGGAAGGGGGGGGAAGGGGGGAGGAGGGGGGGGGGGGCACACGCATAGACGACCTTTAAGCTTTACGTGTCCATGTTTCTCTTAGACTATGCCCTCTGTCGTTCAGGCAGGCTTCAGTTCAATGGTTCCCCCACCGACTGGTTTCCAGGTCTCTCTTGTTCCAATGTCTGCGACTTGCAGGTTCCAATCACTAAATTAAACCATACATTTTACTCCTACCTTTTAGCAGTATAAATCACGTCCTTCAGTTTTCCCTGAATTTGAGCGAAGAGGTAAAAACACGTACCGTTTACCATTTCCAGGTGCGAACAAAGTACTGCGTGTCTAATCCGGCAGGTTTGAGCACGCGTGTTCTCCGTTTTCACCGACTGTTGTGGTCATCTCAACATAGCCGTTATCGCGAGTCGCAGAAACAGTGATCACCTCAACGTCCCCGCGGGTCTGTGTGCCCCCTGTCATCTGTGTGCCCAAGTTCTTTGCTTCACTGACTAGAAGTTGCATTCACCGCCTCAGCCTCCCAATGCCGTCTCTGTGTGCCCCAGTTTCTTTGCTTCACTGACTGGAAATCAGTAGCTTATCACCGCACTCAGTCTACCCAAATGCCGTCTCTGTGTGCCCAGTTTCTTTGCTTCCATGACTGGAAGTAGCAATATCTCGCCTCAGCCTTCCCCAATGCCGTCTCTATGTGGGCTACGTCCTGTGTGTGTGCACCCAAGCATTCATATAAACAGAGAAAAGGGAACACGGACAATAAATAGTTATGTAGACATGATCGAATATAGATTTTACGACTGAAGGAAACTGAAACGGACACGACCTGTGTGCATTAAAATACAACATGTAAAATTTACATGACATTCTGGTGGGGAAAGGATCGTCCAGTGAATTCGGGAGGCCGTGTGCTTCTTTACTTCCAATGCTTCCTATCATTGGACAGACGTATTGTCTTCTGAACGTGGTTTCTGTCTTTTCGGCCGGAGGCAGACAAGCTGTTGGATCTTTAGCCTTTTCCTCGTATAATTATGATCTTCTCTCTTCTCTCTCTTCTCTCTCTCTCTCTCTCTCTCTCTCTCTCTCTCTCTCTCTCTCTCTCTCTCTCTTTCGCTCTTCTCTCTCTCTCTCTTTCTCTCCCCTCTCTCTCTCTCTCTCTCTCTCTCTCCCCCCTCTCTCTTCTCCTCTCTCCTCTCTCTCTCCCCCTCTCTCTCTCTCTCTACCCCTCTTCTCACCTCTCCCCTCTCTCTTCTCTCCTCTCTCTCTCTCTCTCTCTCTCTCTCTCTCTCTCCTCTCTCTCTCTCTCTCTCTCTCCCCCCCCCTCTCTCTCTCTTCTCTCTCTATCTCTCTCTCCTCTCCTCTCCTCTCTCTCTCCCCTTCTCTCTCTCTCTTCCTCTCCTCCTCTCTTCACACACACACACACACACACACACACAACACAACACACACCACACACTAATACACACACACACACACCCACACACACACACAACACACACAACCCCACGCACCACACCACGGGTCACTTCGACTCATTGATCCTGGGTCCCTGAGCGTTAACCCTGATCTGGATCAGCTGACCCATGTGGGGGGTTACTCGATTTTTGACAGTGTTTGGGGGGTGCGGGAGGACGAGGACACAGATGTGTGGATAACAGATCTGGGTGGAAAAAAATATAGACCCTTGGGAAACAGCCGGGGGGGGAGGAGGGGGGGGGGCGTAGACCTTAGAATTTCTTAGATTTGGAGGAAAAACCCTAGACCTCGGGGTCCCCAAAGCACTATCCATCACGCGGGAGGCAACAGACGGGGGCACACTGAGACGGGGGCACGCACAGATGGGGCACACAGAGACAGGTGGCACACAGAGATGGGGGCACAGCGAGACGGGGACGCACAGAGACAGGGGGCACCACAGAGGACGGGGGGCAACAGAGACGGTGGGCGCCACTAGTGACGAGGGCACACCTGAGACGGGGGCACCACGAGACGGGGGCACACAGGACGGGGGGCCCACAGAGACGGGGCACACAGTGACGGGGGGCACACAGTGACGGGGGCAACAGGAGACGGGGCTCACAGAAACCGGCGGCCACACAGAGACGGGGGCACACAGAGACGGGGCACACAGGACGGGGTCACACCGAAACGGGGGAGCATAGTTGACGAGTTGCACCACAGCGACGGGGCACACAGTTACGGGGGCACACCGTGACGGGGGCACCAGAGCCGGGGGCACACAGAACGTGGCGCAAACAGAACGGGGGCACACAGAGATGTGGGGCGCATCAGTGACGATTGTGACACCGTGACGGGGGCACACAGAGACGGGGGCACCAGAGACGGGGGCGCTTAGTGACGGGGGCACACAAGACGGAGGGGAACAGAGACGGGGGGGCACACAGAGAAGCGGGCACACAGAGATGGGGTGCACAGAGAGAGGGGACGCACCAGAGACAGGGGCACAGCGACGGGGTCACACAGAGACGGGGGGCGCATAGTGACGAGGGCACACAGAGAGGGGGCACACAGAGACGAGGTCACACAGTGACGGGGGCAACAGAGACGGGGGCCACAAGTGACGGGGGCCACCGTCGGGGGGATAACAAACGGGGGCACACCGAGACGGGGGCACACAGAAACGTGGGGCACACAGGACGGTGGTGGCACACAGACGCAGGGGGCACACAGAGATGGGGGCACACAGAAACGGTGGGCGCATAGTGGACGAGTGCACACAGGACGGGGGCACAGTGACGGACAGGCGGGGAACACAGAGTAGTGACGGGGGGCACACAGAGACGGGGGCACACAGAAACGGGGGGGCAAAACAGAAACGGGGGCAACACAGAGATGGGGGGCATAGTGACGAGTGCCCACAGTGACGGTGGCACACAGAGGACGGGGGCACAGGCAATCAGACGACGGGGGCGCTTAGTGACGGGGGCACACAGAGACGGCGGGCACCAGAGACGGGGGGCACACCAGAGACGGGGGGATTTAGTGACGGGGGACACCACAGTGACGGGGCACACAGAGACGGGGGCGCTCTCTGGTGATGGGGCACACAGAGACGGTGGGCACACAGAGACGTGGGCACACAGAGCCGGGGGGCGTCTGGTGACGGGGGCACACAGAGACGGGGCACCCAGAGCGGGGAGCATAGTCGACGAGGCACACAGAGACGGGGGCCACACAGAGACGGGGGCACACAGAGTCGGGGCACACAGAGACGGGGGCGCTTAGTGACGGGGGCACACGAGACGAGGGCACATAGTGATGGCGGGCCCACTCTGAAGACAAGGGCACACAGAGACGGGAAGCAACAGAAACGGGGGCACATAGCGATGTGGCATAACGCAGGCAATATCCGCCGTGAAACAGGTCTGAGTACGTTACTCTGCCCGCACATCACCAGAATCGCTATTCTTCGTAGTGTGGCAGTTAAATTTTCTTCTCGCTCTTTGTTCCGCCAACATCAATGTTAGCTTCACAGTTGCTTTTCTACCTTCTTGTTGCACCCGAGGCATGGATGCGTTTTGCCTTTCGAGACAAACGGAATGATAGTTCGCACCTCTTGAGAATACGAACTGGACTTATACCTATTGAAACGGTTTTCTAGCATCAGTTTTTCCTTGTCCACTTTTCTCCAGTCTGTTACTCTCTACGGCCAAGCTGAAACGGGGTGCAGAAATCTGGCATAGGTCCTAGTTCAGCAGGCCCCTACCCTACCCCCCCCCCCCCCTCTCCCCACCCTCCCATTCCCCCCTTTGAGGTCGATCTCACTGACGTGCCTCTCTGGAAGATAAGGTTTTTCTGTCATACGAGCGCACGCATTTTAGTGACGTTGCGCAAAGAAGGAGGAAAGGGGGGGGAGGCGCCGAAAACTAGCACTTCGCCCCGGAAATTACCAACGATTAACATTCGTGTATGAGCCTAGATGTGGCACTCTGCTGCAGCGATATCGAAAGGGGTTAAAGTCGTGAAGGACATGTCATTATGGGTTGGGTCCATCTCCTTAACGGGAGGTAGGAGCCATGTAAGACCGACAGACAGAGGCGGGGGCACGGAGAAAGACAGACAGACAGACAGTACAGACAGACATTGGAGGGGAGGACAGACAGCGTACCGACAATGACAATGATTTTTTTTAAATATTTTTTTGGTACCAAATAGGCCTATAGACTGTAATCATAGGTACACGTAAACAATGTAGTGGCTATCCAAACCGGACGGGTGTGATAGGAATCAACTTAAATTTGTAGCATTAATATGTTCTTCCATGTGCCTCAGTACATAAATAATTACCAGCTACAATGTCGAAATGACCACCGCAGATTTCCTCACTACCACAATAAAGGTCGGCACTTTACCTCGGTTGGACCAGTTAACCTTTACATGCTTTGATATATATTTATCTCTTTGTGATGGTAAGCTTCGATCGAAAGAAAAATATATAGCTCTTCTTCACTATTCTTACCAAATGGGCAATGATTATCCTCAGAATCATTTTTCGTGTTAGGGTCTAATTTATCTTTAAATCATTTTGCCTAATCTGAATCCGCGTGAGTGGATTAGATTTGTTAAAGGTTATTATTGAAGAAGCATTGCTTCATGCGTGTGAAAGTGTATTTGAAAGAGGCATAGAATTTAAATCTGTCGCTACCCTTAATCTTGGATTCTCATGTCTGTTGAAAACCCAGTACATCATTCTTTGAGTTTCTAAAGAACATCTTTATAATTTTCAATCATTCAATTTTTATACCTCCGAGAATACCATATCTGTCTAAACATGCTTTAATAGTGTCACCAGTTATTGGACTTTTGATGTCTTTCTGCTTCTCGTTAGTGCTGAATTATGTGCATTAAACCTTGTTTGGTGTGGTATCGTGTTTATGTCCATTTTCTTGCAGGGGAAAACAGTATCGAAGACTTGATATAGTGTACTCCTATATAAAGGGTATCTCTCCGGTCTCCACCATATGCATTGTGTTGGGAGTCTCAAGCTGATACAAAAACTTTTTACATGCAAATAGATGCATAGATTCGATTGGTTTCCATTTGGTGACCCCCCAGACAGGACGTACAGAGAAGGGAGAGAGAAGAGACAGTCAGTAGATAGAGAGAGAGAGAGAGGAGAGAGACCGAGAGAGTGAGAGAGAGAGGAGAGAGAGATACAGCGAGAGAGAGGAGACAGAGAGGAGACAGAGAGAGACAGAAGAGAGAGAGAGAATTCCTGCGCGGGGGCGATTGATGTTTATGGATTGTGTGTGTGTGGGTTGTGCTGTGTGTGTGTGTGTCTGTGTGAGTGTGTGTGTGTGTGTGTGCTGTGTGTGTGAAATCCAAAGGTTTAAATTACAAACTTTTTATGAAGAAAGACAAGAAGATAGGCGCGAACGAGGAGCCATTTTCTCCACCCCCCTGTTGCTGCTTGCATCCAAGTGAAACAATCCGAAACCGTGCGTGTGTCACTCTCTCGCACCACGAGTCCGACGGGATGATGGACGTTTTGAAAAAAAAAAAAAAAAACAGTTCAAGCATTGAGAGACGAAGGGGGAGAGAGAGAGAGGAGAGAGTGACGAGACGGAGAGAGAGAGAGAGAGAGGAGCGAGAGAGAGGAGTCAGAGACAGGACCGACAGACAGACAGACAGACAGACAGACACACATGTAGAGAGAGAGAGCCAAGGACAAGACAAGACAAGACAAAATTCTTTATTTACGAGGCGATAATAGATAAGCACTGATGTGCTTTTGTACATCCCAGTCCTCGCCCTGTGTTGGGGTGCAACAATATAAAAATAAAGGCAAACAAAGAAGCATGCAAAAGTGACTAGAACTACAATACAATAGGGGATTAAACTTTAAAAAGGGAAGGGGAAAAAAAAAGAGATGAGAGAAGACGCAGGAGCGAAGGGACCGAGTTGCGGGGTAAGCTGCAGATGAGAGGGGGAGAGAGAGAGGAGAGAGGGGGGGAAGGAGGGAGGGAGAGCTAGAGAGAGGGTTGGGGAGGAAGAGGCTAGGAGTGGGTGCCCGATAAGAGAGCATGTATCGAACAATCTGACAATCAAAAAATTCCAAAGGATACAAAAACAATCAATTTTGAACCACGGGGAGGGTGGGGGGGAGAAACTCAAGCACAAATGGAGGTGGAAATGCATAATGATAGACCAGTGCGCCACGGGTAGGAAGGGATTACCATATGGATAAAAAATCAAGTCATTCAGTCAAGAACCGTGAGAGAGAGAGAGAGAGAGGACGAGAGAGAGAGAGAGAGGAGAGAGAGAGAGAGAGAGAGAGCGAGGGCGAGATGAGGAGAGAGAGAGAGAGAACGTCAATTAAAACTAAAGCATACGCAGAATGACAAGAGGGCATGGAAGGTCAGTAGGAAACACATACGCACACACACACACACACAACACACTGTTGGGAACTAAAAGGTTTCGGTTGGTTTGGTTGGGATTTCTTACACGATGTTAACCATTTACCAGAGAACCGGTTAGGTCATCTTTAAATAAATTATTAACAAATATGTTGAAATGTGGACAAATTCCCTCGTATATGGAAGAGGTCTATTGTGACTCTATTCTAATGCAGGGGCAAGCTCGCGTTGGACGTTAGCTTTTAGACCATTTCAGTCAAGTCCTATACTGGAAAGTCATGGAAAAAAAAATAATAAATTTTAGAATGGCCTATATACTGTGATAAAAATGATGTATTTTCTTCACAACAATCTGGATTTAGAAAAGGACGAAGTACAAATTGATCACCTGAACGACTAACTACTCAATAATGATAACCGTTTGCTAAACGTAACATGTGTCCTTGCTTCCTTCTTTGTTCTTACTTAAGCTTACGATAGAGTGTGCACAGCCGATTATTATATAAATTAAAACAAATTGGTCTTTCTGTGTCAGTCTACAAATTAGTGAAATACATTTTTAAGTGGGAGGAGACCACATAATGACCAAAGTTGGTTGGTGTTGTCGACTTCTTTATCATCCTCAAGGCAACGATCTATAACTATGGAGAATTTCACCAAGGTTCATAATTCTCCCCATTGTTATTCAACTTGTAATGACTATATGACTTAATACCTTGTTTTTCCTCATATACAAAGGGAGCTCAATATGCCTGATGGACATGCAATATGGATATTAATGTATCTTTAAAGAAAGAACAAATTTAGTCACAAATAATTATATTCAGAAGCTCTTTCAGCACGAGATGGATAAATTAAAATAGTTATATGGCATTTGATGGCTTTCATTCTCTGTTGAAAAGACACATTAGGTTCTCTTTAACCAATGGATATAACCAAGTAACCTGGCCTATATTCTTTTCTGGCGGACGGGAAATTTTTTTATAAACTTGAAGTAAAAAGTTCTAGGTGTCCTACGTACACCAAAACTAAACTGGAAAAAACATATTGACTCAATTGTTACTAACGCAGTTCAAAAGTTTGAATTTTCTATAAAATTGTCAGTCATTCTCATGGGGACAGGATCCTCAAGTTTTGTTGCATTTTAGCAAACAGTTTGTACGATCAAGATTGACTTACGTGACTGGAAGTATTCTTTTCTGCTTCGCGATCGCTTTTAAAGAAATTCAATGACTTGACTGTTAAAGCTGTAAAGTTGGGCCCTGGGTGCCTACCCTGGCGCACACTAAGTCCTCTGAAGCTTATAAGATAGAGGCCTTTTGCCCTTGATGAAGAAAGGAAAAAAGTCTGTAACATATGTAGTGAGACGGATTGCGGTGACGACCTTGAAGAGTTAATACACGATCGACTTGAATTTTTCGAAGAATGCACAGACAAAATTCAAATTTTGAGGACGCTTCGTTCCATATGTTTCAGTCGTTTTTAATTCATCAAAGATTGACCCAAGACGACGGGGTGGGCGTAGCGCCTTCTCAGCGTGCCGTACTGGTTCCGCGGCGGTACCCCCTTGAGAACTAACGGAAAAAAAAGTAACAGTTAACATTTTTTCTTTCTGATTATAAATAAAGCGATTTCGACGGCTCGCACGCATGATGTTCGCAGCTTCTGTCAAAATGACATGGAAAAAAGTTTACTACTATTTGAAAGTATACATGACGGCGTCAGTTCTTGATGATGGTCAGTGCGGGATCTGGCTTTGTAAATGCAGATTGCAAAGCAGAAAAATCATATTATTTAGGTAAGGTCATTCATATTTTACAGATGGAACTAGTTTGCAGTCCTGAGGCATTAATATTATTTAATTTCCTTGGCCAGTCTCATATTTAATTTCCTGTTTGTGTTGTTTCACAGTCAGTATTAAAAGTTTGTATTTGTTTTGGAAAATTCACAAAGCAGAGCAGAGGAAATGATTATTGAGGATTAAGTACATGTTGCACTGTCTTTACAGGAAAGGTTATAATGTTGTATTTTCTTGTGTTCCATCGAAAACCTCCTTCGTTTTTAATGAAAAATAAAAAATCAAGCAGATAGAGCCAGCAAAACAGGGGTGCAAAGAACTATATTTGTATTATTAAGGTTGAATTTGTCCTTTATCATACAAGGAAAATTATTATATAATCGAGAGGGGGGGATTTATGGAGGTGATATAGTCTAAAGTCAATTACAGTGCCCTATCTCAAAACCTCCCCGTAAAGAAAATCTTGGTCTATACCTTTGTTTGGGGGGGAAAGTAAATTTGATCAAAATTTAGCGACCGGATGTTGTTCCGACCGGGCCACCCGAACAACCGGTTTTTTGTTTCTTGACTCTTATTCCGTGGCTCTCTTATGGGTGACGGACATTTCGTTTAGACTGTTATGTTAAATTCCACTAAACGAACCAAGTAGTAGTTTTTGCCGGACTGACTGGCTTTTTTATTAAGTGCGTTATGTAGTTGCGGGGGGATCTGTCAAGTTCAACATCGGTGGGATTTTGATATTTTGTGTTGAACTAAACGATTCACTTTTTGAATGAGGTGTGTTTTTGTTCCTTACTCCAAAGTGCTGACACTGGGGCCCTTGTTAATGTTGTTTGTTTGACCTTTCCTTTTATAGACAATTTCCTTGTTTAGATTTTTTTCGCGTTTGGCCAGTTGTTTTTTTGTTTTTCTTTTTGTTCGCCTAGTTGTAGTTAAGGTAGGTGTTTTCTTGTGTTAAATAACGGTTAAGTAGTAAGTACGGGTAGTCGGGAGTTATCTCGTTAACCTTTGGGGCGAAAAAAGAAAAATAGAAAGAAAGTCAATCATTTAAGGAACACATTTTATAATCTATAATCGTATTAAGTTAGATTTTATTTTAGTATTTTTATCTAATTTTACATTAGTTACTCGATCCTACAATTATCTATGCTTATTTATGTTCCATTTGTAACCACATTCGTCCTCTTTTTCGTTTATATTACTAGTCTAAAATTGGTACAACAATATGTTATTTTGACGTCCTGCAATTCAACCTATATGTGTGACGAGGACGTAAAACAGAATTCCTTCCTACACACACACACACACCTCACACACACCACACACACACAACAACACACACACACACACATAATATTTTTTTATATATATATATATATATATATACTCATATAAAAGGACATACTTACTAAACAAAAATAACATACATATGCATTTCAAAGTACACAAAACAGTTCTAAATAGTCAGGGACATACCTAAGGCAAAGAGGTGTCGCGTGAATGGAGGTGGATTTATGGTGGAGTATTGTAAGTACTGCACAATAAGTGGTTGAAATAATGGTTGTTTGAAAGGTTGAAATATGCATTGGCGCTGTTTGGTGCTTCAGGAGCGAGTTCATGACAGGAACTGAATATGTTAAACTGGATTGAATAAGTAATTCTAGGAACAGGGACATGAATTTGGGTAGCAGTCCTTGAGGAAATTTATTGAGAATCTGATGAATTAATGTTGTGGGTGCCTTCCCAGACACAATCTTGTGCATTATGATCCTTTGTTGTATTTAATCTCAGACTTCATGGGAGGAAACTTGAATCTTTTTTATAGTCCGCGTCCTGAGAATACAGAGAGAGAGGAGAGAGAGAGAGAGAGAGAGAGAGAGAGAGAGAGGAGAGTGAGAGAGAGAGAAAGAGAGAGTGAGAGATAGAGAGAGAGGAAGAGAGTGAGAATCATTCTTGGCATGTCTGTGTTGTAGCTGAGAAATGTTCCGCTTCAAAGGCACAAGTTTCCAGACCCATGATGAAACAGAAGAAACTTGCACGGACCTTTTCCAAAAGTTTGACCTGTTTTCGTTTTCAGTTTCATTTTACTCAGGACAGACTCGTGCGTCACTGGGAGACTGGCGAATGCAAACGAGTTTGGGGGGAAGGGGCGGGGAGGAGCTCTGCCCCGCACTTCCCCCTTTCCTTCCCTCCTTTCCATTGCGCATCATTCGCCCTCTAATTTTATTTCTTCTACTTCTGCTTCTCACTACATTCTACTACACACCACCGCTGCGACTGCCACCTATGCTACAAAACAATGGCGAGAATGGGTTCCCTCCAGAAGAACTCTCGGTCTCTTTTTACAAGCATGTTCTCCGTTGTAGTGAGGGGGGTGGAAACGGAGGCTGACCTAGAGGGAATATTGTGGGGTCTCCTTAGCAAACGGCGCGGTCGATCGTGGTTTGGAAAAGAGCAGATAACTGGATGGACGTTATAACCGATGGGTTGGTATTGACAAGATAACTGGATGACGTGATCGTGGTTTGGTTAAAGAGCAGATTACTGGAGACTGTGATCCGTGTTTGGTAAAGAGCAGATAACAGGATGACTGTGTCCGTGGTTTGGTAAAGTGAGATAACTGGATGAAGGTGATCCGTGGTTTGGTAAGAGTGATAAAAATGTTGACTGTGATCCGTGGTTTGTAAAGAGCAGCTAATGGTGACTGTGATCGTGGTTTGGTAAAGAGCAGATAACTGGATGACTGTGATCCCCGTGGTTTGGTAAGGCAGATTAACTGGAACTGTGATTCGTGGTCTTTGGGTAAAGAGCAGATAACTGGATGACGTGATCCGTAGGTTTGGTAAAGAGCAGATAATGGATGGACTGTGATCCGTGGTTGGTAAGTGCAGATAACTGGGATGCTGTGATCCGTGGTTTGGTTAAAGAGCAGATAATTGGATGACTGTCTGACATCAAACTCGGTCCATTTGCACACACGGTTACCACAGCACACAACAGGGTGGAGGGGAAGGGGGTGGGGGGGTTATGGTGGGAGAAGTTGTTTATCTTCAGGGCTGCAACTGTCGACGTGGATCGTGCAGTAGAGTGCGTAGCAGGGTACTGTTTGGCTTGCTGTTTGGATTTCTAGATTCTCGTGTGTTATTAGCACGCTGTAGCAAGATTGATGCGTAGTAAGTCCATAGTTCAATGCAAAGCAGAAGGGAGAGAACAGACTGTGAGAAACTCTTCCTTCTACTTACACTTGGTGGCATGGCAGCTTAGTCAGAGTAAGTGGAGACAGGGATGGTTGTGGCAGTGATTGAATGGTTTGTTCGGATTGACAACATCTTTGCCCTCCTCAGCCGGTGGGTGGGGAGATGAGGCTGGGCGACTGATGGAGGGAGGGGTGGGACGGGGGGAGGGGGGGGCTATAGGTGTGCGCAATGCCGGATGGGAAGATGGGACGTTTTGAAGGCCCCCACTGGTGTCTGTGGCAGTGGAAGTGGATTCCACAGTGCAGAGCAGGGATGACAGATGGGGAGGTCAGAGACACTCGGTTGGTCCTCTTGCAAGCTGAAAGTTGTTGATATTTTTTCCGTGCAGACGTATTTTAGATCTTCCCACCAGTAGGTATGTAGGGTAACCGCAGAATTTATGACCAGCATGAGAACATTTGCCAGTGAGGTTAAGTCACATGATAGTTTTTTTTCAGAAACAACAGAACTGGATGTCATTTGACAACAGAACTGGATGTCATTGAACAACAGAACTGGATGTCATTTGACAACAGAACTGGAATGTTTCATTTGACACAGAACTGGATGTTCATTTGACAACAGAATGGATGTCTTTTGACAACAGAACTGCGATGATCATTTGACAACAGAACTGGATGTCATTTGACAACAGAACTTGGATGTCATTTGACAACAGAACTGGATGTCATTTGACAAAAAACGTAATTATGGTCTGTTCAAAAATGCTCCTCCTTCCTCTCTCCTCCTCTCGTCCTCCTCCTCCTCCTCCTCATCCTCCTCATCTTCTTCGTCTTCTTCACTGTGGGAGTCACTAGGGCTCCATCATGAAGAACAGTTCACAGGTTTTCTCCAATTCTGTCGCTTGTGTGGCCAAGGCTTTGCTCTTGCCAATGTTTTCCTCCTACCATTTCCAACGTTGTCCGTCATCGGCTTCCCTGTCCTGTCTTCCACCCGTTCCCTCCTCAACGGTTCTTGATGATCATCTTAACCAAGCCATTTGGTTCTTACTATTTAAGCCATAACCAACGCAGTTTTGTTTCCTTCAAGACGGTCAGATGAAATTCTATGGTCCGATACACGGCTCCATAGTCTGATGCACTGGGTTCTTCGGTGAACTGACAGGACGTTAGGGTGTTGTAGATCTTGCCATGACACCTGTTTCCTGGCTAGGTCGTTAAGGGTGTCGTATCTTGCCACGACACCTACTGTAGTTTCCTTGCAGGTCGTTAGGGTTAGTATCTTGCCATGACACTAGTTTCCCATGGAGGCGTCTAAGGTGTTAGTATCTTGCCGTGTCACCTAGTTCCAATGCAGGGACGTTTAGGGTGTAGCTTTTTGCCTGGACACCTAGTTTCCATGGAGGACGTCCAAGGGTTGTAGCATCTTGCCATGACACTAGTTTCATGGCAGGACGTTAAGGGTTTTGTAGCATCTTGCCACGACACCTAGTTACAATGGAGGGACGTTTAAGGGAGTAGCATTGCCATGACACCTAGTTTCCATGGCAGGACGTTAAGGGTGTAGATCTAGCCACGACACCTAGTTTTCATGGCGGATGTTAAGGGGGTTGTAGCATTCTTGCCACGACACCTAGTTTTCCATGCAGGACGTTAAAGGTGTGTGAGCTTTTGCCACGACAACATAGTTTCCATGGCAGGACGTTAAGGGTGTAGCATCTTGCCACGGACACCTAGTGTCCATGGCAGGGACGTTAAGGGTGTTAGCATCTTGCCACGACACTAGTTTCCATGGCAGGACGTCTAAGGGTGTAGTCTCTTGGCCATGGACACTAGTTTCCATGGTTGACGGTCCAAGGGTGTAGGCATCTTGACATCATGACACCTAGTTTCCATGGCTTGGGGTTTCCTGTCCAGAAGTCGCTGTGACGGTTATCATGTGTCATATGATGTGACGGTTCATGTGTCATATGCTGTGACGGTTCATGTGTCTTATTGCTGTGCGGTTCATGTGTCTTATGCTGGGACGGTTTCTTGTGTCATATGCTGTGACGGATTCATGAGTCTTATGCTGTGACGGTTCATGTGTCTTATGCTGTGGACGGTTAATGTGTATGCTTGTCGCGGGCTAATGTGTCTTATGCTGTGACGGTTCATGTGTCTTATGTGTCAGGGCTCATGTGTCTCTATGCTTGTCACGGTTAATGTGTCTTTGCATACCGCATTATAGTATTGTTTCGTCCTTTCTTTTTGTATTTCGTCAGTTTTACTTTTAAGTCAGTGCTCTGAAAGTCTGTGCGTAGTTTTGAAGTGTTTCACCATGTGGGTTTTCCACTACCTGGGACTACACAAGATCCTTTATGTTGTTTCTTTGGATTCTTTTACATCTGAATTAATTGACAGTGTCTCTTATCAATATGGTAGGAGGCAAACGACCATAAGCTTTGAGACATTCTCCCTCCCCCCCCTCTCTCTCTCTCTCTCTCTCTCTCTTCTCTCTGTCTGTCGCTGTCTCTGTCTCTCTCTAGCGGCGCAATCATTTTCTTGCCTCCCCTTCCTACCGACTTATTTTTGCGCAGTTCCAGTCTATAAATTCAAAGATATACATTAAACTATTCTTTTTCTTTCTTTTTTTCTCTCTCTCTCTCTCTCGTTTACTTAGGTAACGATTGTTTTTGCGCAGTTTGATATTTCTACAATGCACGCAAGGGCTCTTCTTCTTCTATTTATCTTCTTTATGTCGGTATTCAAGACGGATGACTGCAGGCGGAAATGGAAGAAGGACAAAGAACAGAATTATTGCGCCCCAGATTAAGGAACTACTTACAAAATAATCCCTGTTGGTTTTCCGTACAGGACAATTGACATTAAAAAAAACAAAAACACGGGGCGATTATCTCCTCTCTCTCTCTCTCTCTCTCTCTCCTCTCTCTTCTCTCTCTCTCTCTCTCTCGTTGAAATAATGTATGCATGATAAGGACATATTGTAAGACTAGGCTTTGGCCTAAAACCTTCAATCTTGCTTATAAAGATCAATCATCAATCAATCAATCTCTATCTCACCTCTCTCTCTCTCTCTTATCTCTCACTTCTCTCTCTCTCTCTTCTCTCTCTCTCTCTCTCTCTCTCTCTCTCTCTCTCTCTCTCTCTTCTTCATATATCGTCTCTCTCCTCTCTGCGCCCCGTGGGTACGGTTTACTTGTGTATCAGAGTGGGGAACAACTAGTGGACTTGACTTATGTTAAGTGAAATGTCGTTATGTGTTTCGTTCAGGCCGTCCTTAAGCTAAGTTTTCCCTTAGATGTCCATTTAGTTGAAAAACGGGACTGCAGTGTTCATTTCAGCATGATGACTGCACTCTTGGTTGTACACAAGGTCTCACCTATTTCCAGTAGCCATATTTATCCCCAGCTGGCAAACAGCAGGTTTTCTCTACTTTTTTTTTTACACCGAAATGTAAAAGAAAACAAAAAGGCTCAAGTGCTAAAAGACTCTTTCAGGCAGCATTCACGACACTGCAAAGTGTCGGCACTTACATTCCCAAGTCTCTAATCGCCGGATCATTGTGACCAGCCAGAAGTCAGCGGTTAAAACATAGCTCCAGGTAAAAGGGGGGAATGGAAAATATAGAAGAGAAAAAGAGCTGCGGGTATTGTCATGAATAGTAATGAACTCTTATGTTGGAAATGCTGTCCAGAACGTTAGGCTCAAAGACTTTCCTCAATTGCTCCGGCCGAGTTTTTCGAGCGGTATTTTTGTTATCTTCTCATTTGCAGAATCTCTTCTCGTGGTTTTTTTTTTCTTTCGTCTGTGTTGATTGTTTGTGCGCGTGCATGTGTGTGTGTGTGTGTTGTGTGTGTGTAGTGTTGTTGTGTGTGTGTGAGTGTGTGTGTGTGTGTGCTGTGTGTTCTTTTGAACGGTTGTCGTTTTTACTGTGCGAAGTAACATGAATATTTCGGCTTCAGTGGTCCCCATGTTGTAGTAACAATGCTGTATTCAGTTGTCTACGGTCTTCACGGTCCCCATGTTGTATGTAACCAAGGTTGTGTGTGTTAGTCTGTCTAGGCTTGACGGTACCACATGTTTGTTTGTAAAAGGTGGTGTTCAGTTCTTTGTCTAGGCCTTTTTTTCATGTGGTTTCCCCATGTTGTATGTAACAAGGTGTTGTTCAGTCTGTCTACGGTTCATGGGTCATGTTGTTATTTAAACAAGGCTTGTGTTCAGTCTGTCTAGCTTCATGGGTACCATGTTTATGTAACAAGGCTGCGTTCAGTCTGTCTTCGGCTTCATGGGTCCATGTTGTATGGAACAAGATGTGTGTGTTCAGTCTGTCTACGGCTTCACGGGTCCATGTGTATGTAACGAGTTGTGTGAGTTCAGTCTGTCTACGGCTTCATGGGTCTCCTTGTTGTATGTAAACGGCTGTGTGTGTTCAGTCTGTCTACGTTTTACGGCGTCTCCATGTTGTATGTAACGGTAAGGTTGTGATCAACCTTGTTCGTTTTCAGGGTCTCCAGGTTTATGTAAACCAGGCTGTGTTGTGGTCAGACTGTCTACGTTTTCACGGGTCTACAAGTTGAATGTAACAAGGTTGTGTTCAACCTGTCTACGTTTTCAGGGTCTCCATGTTGTATGTAACCAAGGTAGTGGTTCAACCTGTCTAGTTTTCACGGGTCTCCATGTTGTTATGTTATTAGGCTGTGTGTGATAGTCTGTCTAGTTTTCACGTGTCTCCATGTTGTATGTGACTAGGTTGCGTTCAGATCTCTTGCAGCATGGCCACTAGATGAGAGCACGTGAAACACAACACGAAAAATAACTCAGTACAATATGAACAAAGCTGCAGGCATATTTCTTTTGTCTGGTTCTGTGTCTCGGTCATCCTGTCTTCGGACCAATTCTGCTTCGTACACATAGCACATGCACATGCTGTTATTGCGACTGTGCATCATTGTATCCTGTCTTTTGTCTAATTTCTGCACAGTAGTGATTATTCTCTTAATTGAAATGACTCGCTGTCACCCTGTCGTATACTTGTCTATGTGCCGTTAAGGATGCCATACGTTTGAACAGGACAATGTGTCCATATTTGGTTTTATTCGCCTACGCCCCTGGAAAAGTGAGTCGTTGATCTGCGCACGCGCATTTCATCTGTTTCTGATCGTCCTAGCTCTGAAAATTACAGATTCTAAGCTTAAGCTAGGACTAAAATACTGGGTAGTTATTCCGTATTAACACCTCGAGGGGAACGAGAGAGTCCAGACAGACAGACAGACAGACAGACAGACAAGCAGGCAGGCAGTCAGACAGTCAGACAGAGCGAGGAGAGAGAGCGAGGAAGAGAGAGGAGTAGAGAGAGAGTGAGAGAGAGAGAGAGAGAAGAGAAGAGAGGGGGAGGAGGCGGAGAGAGAGAGAGAGAGGAGTTACTGTTGTTTCCCTTGTCAGTTTTTACCACTGTGTGAGCTTCAATATTTCGTATCCATTACACGTTTTAGAAGTTAAATATATGTTTTTTTTCGACATAGAAATTGAAGAATTCTATGATCAGGGTAACTCGAACCGTTAGGACCGTATTAAATGTTTACCATTTGTTATTACAAAATACTTAAAGCAAATGTTTGCTACAAAACAAACCTTGAATAGTCTACTTGGACTCGAGGAACACGTCATAATTCCAAACTCGCAGGTAAACCGCTCAATTTTCTAAACTACATCATCATTATCCCATGATAGTACTTAACGTAGACATTAGAATGAGGACCTGCTTTATAAATTATACAATAAGTACATTTCAGTTTGTTCAAAAGAAAAATGGTGAAAAATGGATGTGGAGATTGCTCTATCTGGGTTGAGATAATAACCAATGACATCTCCCTTATAAGTGCGTTTGATGGCCTTCAGCCCATTCTGGTTCAGGCACAGAGTGACTTCATACGAGGATGGAGGAGACCAGCGAAGTATTTGCAATATGATTGATATGAGGCGACTATTAACTGGTCTGTTGATGCCGCAAGTAGCAAAGAAATCAATACAGCAATCGTTTACCCTCCAATACTTGTCGACAGTGGCTACATACTAAGTCATCCGCTACACTATCTTTTCCTTCTCACAACCTCTACACTAACTACATCTCATTTTACTAACCCCTCTCTTTCTATTAATTTTTACTTCTACACTAATTTTTTTAGCCTTAAATACTCAGAACACAAACACCTTGATGAGAAAAGAATAGTGGTAACTATCCCTCAACAAGTACGTGGCTATACAAATTTCCTAAACGGACAAACTAGGGCCGCACGGGATTAATCAACTCAGCGCTTACTTCGTCGACGACTGTAATCAATGCCAAGCATTCGCAGTCCATGCAGACGGTTTACACAGCGCAGTGCGTGAGCACTCCTGGGGGGGCTAAGGGAACGGAGGGAAGCACTGTCGGCATGAACCTCTTGTGGAACTGGTTCACAGTCATTTTGTTGCTCAAAACGACTAAGGCCTGTACAGAACAGACGCTCGAAAAAGTGTTTTCAATGCGTTTCTTTGCATTGTTCTGCATCTGAAGGCGAGGTCTGTTGCCGTTAAATACAAATATCAACAGAACACTTCACCTTCATCTTAAGAACAGTGTCAAGAACACCACTTTTTTTTCCCCCCAACCTCATCTACAGGAAACTTCACCTCTTACAGACATTACCTCATCTACGTACAGCTGTACAGAACCCTTCACCTCATCACAGGAACAACTTCACCTCATCTACGAACATTCACCGCATCTACAGAACAGCTGATCACAGAACATTCACTCATCACAGAACACTTACCTCATCTACGAACACTTCGCCTCATCTACAGACAGCTGTGTCAAGAATACTTCACCTCCTCCAGAACACTTCGCCTATCTACAGAAGCTGCACAGAACACTTCACTCATCTAAGAACCGCTGTACAGAACACTTCACTCATCTACAGAACAGCTGTACAGAACACTTCACCTAATTACAGAAACCGCTGTCCACAGAAACTTACCTCATCACAGAACACTTCGCTCATCTACAGAACAGCTGTCACAGAAACAAGTCACTCATCTACAGACATTCACCTCATCTACAGAACAGCTGTCACAGAACCAACTTCACTCATTACCGCACAGCTGTCACCAGAACACTTACCTCATCATACAGAACAGCTGTCCACAGAAAACACATTCATATCTACAGAACAGCTGTCCAGACATTACCTATCGACAGAACACTTCACCTCATCTACAGAACACTTCATCTATTTCGAAACCTTCACCTCATCTACAGCTCAGCTGCACCAGAACACTTCACCAATCTAAGAAAATAACCAACTTTGGCCTCATATACAGAACAGCTGTCACAGAACACTTGCTCATTAACAGAACAGTGTCACAGACACTTACTCCTCTACGAACACTTCACTCATTTACAGAACAGCTGTACCGAACACTTCGCTCATCTACAGAAAGCTGTCACAGAACACTTCACCTCATCTACTGAACATTCGCTCATCTACAGAAACAGCTGTCACACGAACACTTCTCCTCATTCTCAGACACTGCACCTATCTACTAGAACACTGACCTCATCTACAGAACATCTTGCCTCATCTACAGAACAGCCTGTCACGCCCACTTCACCTCATTACGAACACTGCACCTCATTGACGAACACTGCACCTCTCTACAGGAACAGCTGTCACAGAACACTTCACCTCTTTACGAACAGCTGTCACAGAACACTTTCACCTCATCACAGAAACAGCTGTCACAGAACACTTCACCTCATCTACAGAACACTTCACCGCATCCATGAAAGATGTCACAGACACTTCGCCTCATTCAACAGATCAGTGCTAAGCTGGAATCTAACAAAACCATCAAAAAAACCTCAGTGAGGCAAGCGAAAGCCGTCATAATGCCACTGATAACCCAGCTGACTGAATGCGTATTGAATGTACAAGTTTATGATCTGACTCCACAAGACTTAACTCGGGGTCTATGTCAGATGGGCTCGATCAACTTAAAACCACCCGACACTCGGATGGATATGTCTAAACCAATGTAGCATGTACTGGAACATCTATGTGAGGGTTGTTTACTGGGATGCGAATTGGGATTTTACACTGCTACTTTAATTAACACCATCGAAAGCACCAGACAATTCGACATAGCCTCTTTTATCACAAGCACCTGCCAGAAGTTACTGCAGCTTGTAGTGTCAGGTTGAACTAGTCAGCAATCGTAGATTGTTGTTGTAGTTATGTGTTAGTAAGGAAATGAAATTTGTTACATGCCTGTGAGGTTTCGTTTTTAGACTGCTTTTCCTACGATGCAAGTCATTGTTGTCTGTCATAGAATCAGGCATGAAGCCAGATCGCTGTGTTATTCAACCGTTGTTACCTTGTTCCGGGGTGGCTTTGGTGTAGCTGGTGCGTGATTCAACTTTGTTACATGTTCCAGGGGTGCTTTGTTGTAGCAGGTTAGTTTCCTTCACCGGTCTGGCTTTATGTATCCCGCGCCCACACCGCACACTTTTTCTCTCTTTGTTTACTTGACGTTGAGTTCTCACGCTGGCGTTGTTGTTGTTCCTTTGTAAACTTTTTCCCACCGGGTTCTGTATAGTGCACGATCCTCTCTCTTTTCTCTCTCTACTCTCTCTCTTCTCTCTCTTTCTTCTCTCTTTCTCTCTCTCTCTCTCTTCTTTTAATTTCGTATAAATCTAAACTCAACATGCAGGCCTAACGTGAGTATCGTTTATTCGGAAAAAGTGGTGTGTGTGTGTGTGTGTGTGTGTGTGTGTGTGTGTGTGTTGTGTGTTTGTGTGTGATGTTCTGTGTGTCTGTGTGTCCTGTTTGAAATGTCTGTGTGTGTGTGTGTGCTGTGTGTGTGTGTGTGTGTGTTGGGTGTGTGGTGTGTTTGTGAGTGTGTGAGTGTGTAATATGTGTATATCTCTATGTGTGTATGTGTGTATGTCTGTGTGTTGTGTGTGTTCTCTCTCTGTGTGTATGTGTTGTCTGTGTGTGTATGTCTGGTCTTTGAATGTGTGTGTATGTGTTGCATGTGTATGTGTGTGTGTGTGTGTGTGTGTGTGTGTAGTGTGTGTGTGTGTGTGTGGGTGTGTGTGTGTGTGTATAAGGTGTGTGTGTGCAAGTGTGTGTTAGGTGTGTGAGTGCTTTGACAAATGCTCTTCTTTTCTTGTTCTTATTTCATTACATTCAATTCATGTCCTTGATTAGCAAGGACAGATTGAAGAATACTACCCCTCACATGTCCGCAACTGAAACAGCCCTTTTTGTTTCCTTGCATTATTTTCTTTGATTTCTCTCTCTCTCTCTCTCTCTCTCTCTCTCTCTCTCTCTCTTCTCTCTCTTCTCTCTCTCTCTCTCTCTCTCTCTCTCTCTCTCTTTCTCAGCAATCAATTTTTCTTATTTCCTCTTTTAAATGTGTATCTTCTACACAGGCCAATTGCCTGATATTAATCCTCTCGGGAGAGACCAAGCACAAAGACCCCCCCTTCTTCTCTCTCTCTCTCTCATTCGCTCTCTCTCTCTCTCTCTTCTCTCTCAGCAATCAATTGTTTATTTCCCCCCTTTATATGTGTAACCTTCTACACTGGCCAATTGCTTGACTATTAATCCATTCGGGAGAGACACAAGCACAAAGACCCCTCTCTTCTCTCTACTGTCTCTCTCTCTTCTCTCTCCTCTCTCGTCTCTCTCTCCTCTCTCTCTCTCTTCTCTTCTCTCTCTCTCTTTTCTCTCCTCTCTTCCCCTTTCTTCTTTGTATTTGTTGTTTTCCTTAGAAACGGCAACTCACGGTGATTGGCTTGAAGGCTTACAAGGAACTGGTATTGGGGTTGGCAATGGTCTCGAAAACAAAGACAAACACAGGACGCCCACACCATCTGGCTCCAACGGCGTGGGTCTGCAGGGGAAGGTCAGCAAGGCTCCCACGGGCGTGGTCTGGAAGGGAAAGGTCAGGATGCTCCACGGGCCGTGGTCTGGAAGGAAAGATCTCAGATTGGTAAAAACGCGGATAGCCATTGACCAGTTTGTGCCCCTTTCTTTTCTATCAGGTTTGATGACTGCAGACGAAGTAAAACACAAACTTAAATGTTGAAACACTGAGTCCTCAGATGGACATCACAAACACTGAGCCCTCAGATGGACATCACAAACACTGAGTCCTCAGATGGACATCACAAACACTGAGCCCTCAGATGGACATCACAAACACTGAGTCCTCAGATGGACATCACAAACACTGAGTCCTCAGATGGACATCACAAACACTGAGTCCTCAGATGGACATCACAAACACTGAGTCCTCAGATGGACATCACAAACACTGAGTCCTCAGATGGACATCACAAACACTGAGTCCTCAGATGGACATCACAAACACTGAGTCCTCAGATGGACATCACAAACACTGAGCCCCTCAGATGGACATCACAAACACTGAGCCCTCAGATGGACATCACAAATACTGAGCCCTCAAATGGACATCACAAACACTGAGCCCACAGATGGACATCACAAACACTGTGTCACGGACAAAAAAAAGAAACAACCCAACTTGGGGAGTCGCCAGCCAATTTGTTCGGACATAAGTCCAAACTCAAACATTCTAGGCGCCACGTGGACCGGGCCCATGGTTCGGATCCGGCCAATTAAGCTTAGTGGGAGGCTTCACAGAGACGGTCCAACCCACCCAGACTGACTAAGCCGTTTTGACCGACGCCTCGATGTCTAGCGAGACGAGTCGTAGCGCCGGGCTCAGGCTCAGCTAGCCACTTTGTGGAACCAGCGTCATTGTTAATCAGACGTCGTGGCGCCCACCCAGACTCAGCTAGCCACTTTAGATTGACCAGTGTCCACGACTTAAGTCACACGGCGCCAGTAAGTAGGAAAGGGGGGAAGGTAGTGTGTGGTGGGGGTGAAATCTAGCTAATCAATTAAATGACCAATTGACCACCACAGAGAGTAAGGCGTGTCGGCGTGACTGTCATGATTTGAATATCCAATGGAATTAGAGGGAGCTAACTTCGGGTGTCAGGGCGGTAAAAATACTGACCAATGGTACTCGCCCTTTTGGACAGATCGGAACGAATAAAGGAATGCGTGAGTGAGAGAGAAAAGAGGAGGAAAAACGAACAGACAGAGAGAGAGAGGGAGAAGTTCGGGAAGTAGGCTCTCGCCTACAGGAAGGCAGGGAGATGAGAACGAACAGAGAGAACGAGGGGGAGAACGAACAGAGAGAGAGAGAGAGAGAGGTTCTGAGTGGAGCTCTGTAGGAGAGAAGGGCAGAGAGAGAGAGAGATGAGGGGAGGAGAGAAGAGAACCAAGTTGAGAGATTAGCATGAGATAGTCTGCAGAGGAAGGACTGAGGAGAGATGTGGAGAGAGAGAGAGAGTTGCTAATTAATGAAGAAGAAAAGAAAGAAAAGAAAAAAGAAAAGAAAAGCAACCATGTCCATTTGATAAGAGCAGACTAGAAGAGGAGAGAGAGAGTGCAATGCGTTAATGCAGGAAGAAAGAAAGGAGAACAGATCGATGTTGATAGTCACTGTTCTATCCTAACCGGGGGTTCGACCTCATACCTGGCAGCGTCACTTCACCAAGCAGAACCACAGACCAACGCCAACAGTCTCACCTGACCAGGCGCCCATCAGACCAAAGCCAGTGCCAGCAGTTGTGTCGTGTTGTGAAAGTGACAGTGAAAAGAAAAGGAAAGAAAAGAAAAGACAGTGATTCGTGAATAGTTAAGATCACCTGGCCAGGTAAAGTAGAAATCTGTTTATACCCGGTTAGTTAATGATGTTTTAGATAAATGATTTTGTGAAGTTCAGGAAAAAGAGAATGTTTTATTTCATTTGATTCCATATGCATTGATGTTTCGTTCTATGAACATGTGTAGTAAAGTTATAGACTTTACTAGTGGTTTGATGTGACGAATGCATGATATATGAATGAGATCGTAAGCAAGCTGTGAGTGTGTTTGGGCTGTGCGCTAGTCCTTCCTCCACTGACATACACCGAGGTTGACAATTTATTGGCGAGCCTGCCAGGATATTCTGGCCCATTTATTATAATTGTTCAACTTCTCAGAGAGGAAGCTGGGTGGGATTCAAGTATTGTAATCCTAAGACAAGGGGTTGTCTTACTGTATGTTCCCAAGATAGTTAATACTAGGCTTGGGATTGCTTCCAAGATAGTTAATACTAGGCTTGGCATTTCAGCCCCAGAGTACTTATTTCGCACAGATTGCCTATAATTCGCTCTCATAGTTGGGTCAGGCGCTGGGCGTCTTATAAAAACTAATTACGTTGTCCCAAGCTAATATTATCATTCATAGGATTGTGCTATTACGTCACTCGTGTCGGTAACCACCAGTTTGGCTGTCGTAGTTATAAAATCTTGTTCAAAAAAAAAAAAAAAAAAAAAAAAAAAAAGAAGATATAATGGCGGAAGAAAAGAACACCCCTATTGAACAACTTGTGAGCGTCGCTCGTGATCTAGGTTACTCAGGAGATGAGTTGCGTGCATTCGTTGAAAACCAACAAAAGATGGAAAGAGACGAACGCGCAGAAAGACGACGCGTAGCAGTAGAAAAAGCTAGCGCAGAGCAGGAAACAGAAAGATTAAGGATTCAGGCTAATGATAATCAGGTTACGCAGGAAACAGAAAGAATGAAGCAGGAAACAGAAAGACTAAGGGAAGCGCAGGAAACAGAAAGAATGAAGCAGGAAACGGAAAGATTAAAGGTTCAATTAGAATTAGAGAAAGTGAGAATACAAAGGGAGACCACCGAGATGGTAGTTCAGTCTCCAGTGACTCTGTGCGCAGCTATGCCCCGCACCCAAGTTGCCAAAATTCTCGGAAGGGACCGATTCGATTGACGCATACATCAGTCGTTTCGAAACGTTTGCGACCAGTCAGGGTTGGGCCTCCAGAAGAGTGGGCAGTCATTTTGTCGGCGTTACTGACGGGTAAGGCATTGCAGATTTTCACTGCGTTACCAGCAGAACAACAGTCCGATTTTGGTGCTGTGAAGGAATCATTGATGAAAGGATTTGACCTCACAGAGGAGGGGTTCAGAAAGAAATTTCGTTCAGCTAGATTGCAAGCAGGGAAACGTACACTCAGTTTGGTGCACGTCTAGATCACTATTTTGAGAAATGGTTAGAGTTGAGTGGTACGAAGAAGGAGTTCGCTGAATTGAAAGAGCTAGTTATGAAAGAACAGATTTTGTCAGGTTGCGGCCCTGAGTTAACCATACATTTGAAAGAAAGACAGCCAGAGACAGCAGGGGTTGTTGAAGTTCGCAGAGGTGTATAGAGAGGCACGGTTGGGCACGAAGGTGCAGGAGAAACAGGTGCCAGGCACAGGTGAGAAGAGTGCAAGGAGACCAGGGAGGTTTTCTGCAAAGTCTGCAAACCCAGTGGTGGGGCAGAAGGAAGGGCAAAGGGACATTAGGTGTTTCATTTGTCACAAGAAGGGACATGTGGCGAGGGATTGTCGCATGAGGTTCCAGAAGGCAGCAGCCTTGCAAGAGGTGGATAAGGGTCGTCAAGGAAACGACCTGCAGTGGAACCAAAAGGGATTCAGTCTGAAGAGGGTGGAGTGCAGCCTATGGCTAGCACTGGACAGCAGTCAGTGTCAGGATGGAGGGCACTAGGCTGAGTGGTTCGTTACCAGTGGAAGAAGGGTGGATTGGCCAGCAGAGGGTGAAAGTGTTACGAGACACTGGTTGTTCATGCGGTGTAGTACGAACAACGCTGGTCGATAAGGGATTTGACAGGGCAAATCCAGACCTGTACTCTAATCGATGGCACTGTGAGGGAGTTTCCAGTTGCTAAGATAGAAGTACGTACCCCTTACTTCTCAGGCGAGTTGTCTGCGTTGGTGATGGAGAAACCCCTTCATGACTTGATCATTGGAAATATTCCAGGGGCAAGGGATCCAGGGATCCTGAGTTGTTGACTGCTACAGGGGCAGCAGTTCAAACACGGAGCAAGAAGGAGGAAAAGGTTGATAAACCGTTAGTCGTTCCAGCAAGGAAGTCAGGCATAGATGTGTCGCCTGATGAGTTTAGGGCAGCGCAGGAACAAGACCCTCGCTCGTGAAGTCTTGGGAGTTGGCAAGAGGTGGAGAGAAACAGGAGGTTAGAGGAGGTGAGACAGAATTTCTTGTGAAAGGCGGGCTGTTGTACCGAGTGTTCACCAAGGGGAAGACAGGTAAGGTGACCACTCAGTTAGAGGTACCAGCGTGTTATCGTGACACTGTCATGTCAGTGGGTCACGAGTCGCTCATGGCGGGTCATCTCGGCACCAGCAAAACAGCTGACCGAATCTTTGATGACTTCATTGGCCAGGAGCAATGGCAGACATCAAGCGTTTCTGCATGTCATGTGACGTGTGTCAAAGATCAGCCACAAGAGGGTGAAGAGGAAGGCGCCTCTTAAACATCCCCCTTTAATTGACACACCGTCAGGAGAGTGGCTGTTGATCTGAGTGGCCCAATCTCGCCCTGTTCCAAAGTGGGCACAGGTATGAGACATGTAAGGTTGCAAAGGAAAGGTTGCAGAAGGCTAGGGTCGTTCAGAAGAAGCAATATGGCAGAAGGTGAGGAAGCAATCCCTCAAGGCGGGAGATCAAGTCCTGGTACTGCTTCCCACGGATCACAACAAGCTGCTGATGCATTGGAAGGGACCCTTCACCATCATTGAAAAGGTAGATCAGGACTACCGAATCGATGTGAATGGGAAATCAAAACTTTTCCATGCAAACTTGCTCCGCAAATACATTCAGCGTGAGAACCCAGCACATAGGCGCAGCAGCAATCATTGAGAGGTGAAAGAGACCCAGCAGAAGAAGGGGAGATTTGTTGCCTAAGTTTCCAGAAGAGTCATACAGGGATGTGTCACTGTATGAAGGGCTAGACAGTTAGAGTCCTAGGTTTTGTTGTCGAGGCGACACAAAGCAGCCAGAAAGGGGAAGGTGGAGAAGATGATGAATTCAGAGAGACCAAAGACCAAAACAGAAGTCAGGAGTCTGCTAGGTTTTATTGGGTTCTATAGGGAGTTTGTCCCAAATTTTGCTGCAATCACGAGTCCTCTCAGTGATTTGGTCAAGGCAGGGAAACCGGCAGTGGTCGAATGGTCAGACGCTGCAGAGCAAGCACTGCAGACGGTGTTGGAAAGACTAGGTTCCCGTCCCATCTTGAAGCTACCAGATATGTCCAAACCATTTTGTTACGGACAGATGCATCAGGTGGTGGGATAGGTGCAGTATTGTTACAGGAGCATGAAGGGGTCGAGTTCCCTGTGAGATATGCTAGCAGGAAGTTGACAAAGTGTGAGGAAGGGTACGCAACGGTGGAGAAGAGTGTTTAGCTGTCGTGTGGGCCGTGCAGAAGTTCCACAAATACTTGTATGGGAAAGAGTTCGTGATAGAGACAGATCACCAACCACTCAAATTCCTGCAGGAGGCACAGCTGAAAAACAGCAGGGTTCTGCGTTGGGCAATGGCACTGCAGCCCTACAGGTACCGAGTGCAGTACATTCCCGGTCGACAGAATGTCGGAGCTGACTATTTAAGCCGTGTAGTCTAGCAAGCTGCAACTCAGAGGAAGTCAGTCATATCCGGGGTGCTTTGTTGATAATATTGTTGATGACAGTTATGTTGATTGGATATGGGTTCATTCCCAGTTGGCTATGGTCCATATTTTCTGTGTGAGACTGTTTATATTTTCTTTGTGAGATTGTTCATGTAAATGTAGTTATGCTTGGAGCATACAGTCGCTTGTGTAGTGATGCATTATTTGCAATAAGTGAGGATGGAGATTCCTCAGTGAAGTGTCATGGATCGTGATCATGCTATATTGTGCTTTTCATAAGAATTGTGAAGAGAAGATATGGCAAACCCGCAGGTAGGGGAATCGCATAAGTGCGCACAGAGGTCGTTATAAAATGTTTGAAATAACGCAAGAGCGCGCGCGTCAATGATAACTCATTGGAGTGGTATTCACTAATGATGTATTTTATAACTTATAAACCGTTGGTTGTAAAGTATTTTAAAAACTTTGCACGTGTAGCTGTGTGTCAGCAAATTCGTTGTTGTTTTTTTTTACCGTTGTTTTGAGACAATGCGGAGCATGGTCTTTTGCAAGGGGGAAATTGTCACGGACAAAAAAAAGAAACAACCCAACTTGGGGAGTCGCCAGCCAATTTGTTTCGGACATAAGTCCAAACTCAAACATTCTAGGCGCCACGTGGACCGGGCCCATGGTTCGGATCCGGCCAATTAAGCTTAGTGGGCAGGCTCACAGAGACGGTCCAACCCACCCAGACTGACTAAGCCGTTTTGACCGACGCCTCGATGTCTAGCGAGACGAGTCGTAGCGCCGGGCTCAGGCTCAGCTAGCCACTTTGTGGAACCAGCGCATTGTTAATCAGACGTCGTGGCGCCCACCCAGACTCAGCTAGCCACTTTAGATTGACCAGTGTCCACGACTTAAGTCACACGGCGCCAGTAAGTAGGAAAGGGGGGAAGGTAGTGTGTGTGGGGTGTGAAATCTAGCTAATCAATTAAATGACCAATTGACCACCACAGAGAGTAAGGCGTGTCGGCGTGACTGTCATGATTGAATATCCAATGGAATTAGAGGGAGCTAACTTCGGGTGTCAGGGCGGTAAAAATACTGACCAATGGTACTCGCCCTTTTTGGACAGATCGGAAGAATAAAGGAATGCGTGAGTGAGAGAGAAAAGAGGAGGAAAAACGAACAGACAGAGAGAGAGAGGGAGAAGTTCGGAAGTAGGCTCTCGCCTACAGGAAGGCAGGGAGATGAGAACGAACAGAGAGAACGAGGGGGAGAACGAACAGAGAGAGAGAGAGAGAGAGGTTCTGAGTGGAGCTCTGTAGGAGAGAAGGGCAGAGAGAGAGAGAGATGAGGGGAGGAGAGAAGAGAACCAAGTTGAGAGATTAGCATGAGATAGTCTGCAGAGGAAGGACTGAGGAGAGATGTGGAGAGAGAGAGAGAGTTGCTAATTAATGAAGAAGAAAAGAAAGAAAAGAAAAAAGAAAAGAAAAGCAACCATGTCCATTTGATAAGAGCAGACTAGAAGAGAGAGAGAGAGAGTGCAATGCGTTAATGCAGGAAGAAAGAAAGGAGAACAGATCGATGTTGATAGTCACTGTTCTATCCTAACCGGGGGTTCGACCTCATACCTGGCAGCGTCACTTCACCAAGCAGAACCACAGACCAACGCCAACAGTCTCACCTGACCAGGCGCCATCAGACCAAAGCCAGTGCCAGCAGTTGTCGTGTTGTGAAAGTGACAGTGAAAAGAAAAGGAAAGAAAAGAAAAGACAGTGATTCGTGAATAGTTAAGATCACCTGGCCAGGTAAAGTAGAAATCTGTTTATACCCGGGTTAGTTAATGATGTTTTAGATAAATGATTTTGTGAAGTTCAGGAAAAAGAGAATGTTTTATTTCATTTGATTCCATATGCATTGATGTTTCGTTCTATGAACATGTGTAGTAAAGTTATAGACTTTACTAGTGGTTTGATGTGACGAATGCATGATATATGAATGAGATCGTAAGCAAGCTGTGAGTGTGTTGGGCTGTGCGCTAGTCCTTCCTCCACTGACATTACACCGAGGTTGACACACTGAAATACCAAGCTTCGACCTTGTGCTCTCTTTCAAATGAAGGAAAAGAGCGAACGCAAGTAAACCAATCAATAAGAACTATAAGCAATGACTAAACAGGAATTCAATCAATAGTAACTATAAGCAATGACTAAACAGGAATTCAATCAATAGTAACTATAAGCAATGACTAAACAGGAATTCAATCAATAGTAACTATAAGCAATGACTAAACAGGAATTCAATCAATAGTAACTATAAGCAATGACTAAACAGGAATTCAATCAATAGTAACTATAAGCAATGACTAAACAGGAATTCAATCAATAGTAACTATAAGCAATGACTAAACAGGAATTCAATCAATAGTAACTATAAGCAATGACTAAACAGGAATTCAATCAATAGTAACCATAAGCAATGACTAAACAGGAATTCAATCAATAGTAACTATAAGCAATGACTAAACAGGAATTCAATCAATAGTAACTATAAGCAATGACTAAACAGGAATTCAATCAATAGTAACTATAAGCAATGACTAAACAGGAATTCATCAATAGTAACCATAAGCAATGACTAAACAGGAATTCAATCAATAGTAACTATAAGCAATGACTAAACAGGAATTCAATCAATAGTAACTATAAGCAATGACTAAACAGGAATTCTAATGCAGGGGTTGTGAGGAAAGGAGAAAGAAGCACAGAGTGAAGGAGGAGGACGTTAAGGTGTAAGTACGGAAACTGTCACTGGTAACGATGAACATCTTTGAGGTTTGTGTTGTGAGCGACGCGGAACCCTTTCTCTATGCCCGTCCACAGTCCATCTTTATGCCAGTCTCGAGTCCACTTCTGTCTCCTCGGTGACAAGTCTTCCATAGAGCTTTTCCGTCGCCATTGTGGCAAGTCCACCCATGGCCTGTAAGTAAGACGACCCCCTGTAGTTCTGCGGTATTATCAACGCCACGGGGAGAACCCCACAATCCAACGGACCCTCAAAGAGACCAGCAAAGGGTGCGGAAGGGAAAGGAATTAAGGAATGGACCGGTTACAACTGCTATTGCCGTGGAACCACGCCATGCAGACGTTGATACCGTGGCTGTCAGTTACTTTTCAGGCAGTAATACTGTGTGTTTTTCACCTGTGTCAGTTGTCAGAGGTCGTTCAGTCAGAACCGCGTTGCTGACCTTGACCTCTGGAACTGCAGACAGACACAGCATTTCCAAGGGGTCATGACCCCTCTGGTGTTCGTGACAGTTCTGCAGTAATGGCTGTTAACAACTACACAGAGTTCTGGAATCGCGCGCCACGCGCGGGTGCTTCTCTATGTGTGTGCGTGTGTGTGTGTGTGTGTGTGTGTGGTGTGTGTGTGTGTGTGTGTGTGTGTGTGTGTGTGTGTGAGAGAGAGAGAGAGAGAGAGAGAGAGAGAGAGAGAGAGAGAGAGGAGAGAGAGAGAGAGAGAGAGAGAGAGAGAGAGAGAGGATGTGTGAGCATTACAATGCTTGCTGATTGATTATTTCTTCGCGTTTTGTTTGTGAAAGGATCATTAAAAGTTTCTCCCCCTGAGCTTTATACCATAGAATAATATAAAGTTCCCTCCCTTCCCCGCCCCTATCCCGTGGTATTTATAGGTATCAGTCTACGCGCCGGCACCTGCTTGCATTGATACGTACACGCGTACGAATGCGCGCATGCGTTCGTACGTGTGTGCGTGTGTGTCTGTGTATTTGTGCATGTGTGTTTGTGCACGCGCGCGTGCGTGTGCGTGTGCCTGTGTGTGTGTGTGTGTGTGTGTGTGTGTGTGTGTGTGTGTGTGTGTGTGTGTGTGTGTGTGTGTGTGTGTGTGGTGTGTGTGTCTGTGCATATGCATGAATGTATACATGTATGTTTTTATGTATGTATGTATGTTTGTGTTTCTTGTTGTTGTTGTTGTTTTGGTGTGTGTGTGGTGTGTGTGTGTGTGTGTGTGTGTAGATATGCATGCCTATGTAAGAAGTGTGCGACCGCGTTTGCACTGCGTTCATGCGTGCGCGCCCAGGCACTACGTCGAAGCGCCGCTGTGACTGTGACCGCACGCCCCTGTTCTGTGCGCTTTCTGCAGACCTCTGCTCACCTTTCTACCTCCTCTGTTTCTACCTTGGGTTTCAATGCATTGGGCAACTCCTCTACAGGATGCTGGGTGAAGCCCCCAGGGGAATGAGACCGGCAGACTCTCAGCCCTGTACCAAAACGCTGCCAGAAGAGATTCGCTACGTGTTGGCGGCAACAGGCGGAAAGACCTCCCATGCAAAACCCCCTTTGGCACTTTTTTTCGCCCCAGCCGCTGCACTTCGCCTTAATATTGTTGACATTCGAGGGCAGGGGCGGAGTCGAAATGGGGGGGGGGGGGAGGGTGAAGTAGTTCGACTCCCTAGCGGTTTTCTGCCCGAAAGAAAAATCCGGCAGGTATTTTTTTTAGACTTTAATGTTTAGATTTCGGGATGGGAAGAGATGGGGGATGGGGGAAACAAATCGATTTTTACGGTTGTCCGCTGAGGAATGTGTGTGTGTGTGTGTGTGTGTGTGTGTGTGTGTGTGTGTGTGGTGTGTGTGTGTGTGTGTGTGTGTGAGAGAGAGAGAGAGGGGGTGGAGAGATTGAGAGAGAGAGAGGGAGAGAGAGACGGACGGACAGACAGACAGATAGGCAGACGGACTGACAGACACGCAGTCGGACCAAAGACGCGGACAGGAGAGGGGAAACAGAAGAAGGAGGTCATTTGTGCGCTAACTTAACAAATACGCATCCCCATTGTGAGACAACACCCTCGTTTATTTCATTTCCGATCGATTCGTACCGGTCTCAAATAACGTCCTCTTTTGAGGCCCACCGGCCACCTGAAGTAACGCGCTCGTTTGCGACTCCCACCTGAAATGATGCGCTCGTTTAGCCGACACTTGAACCGTGAGTGGGCCATTGCAGGCGACCTAGATACCATTCACTGACCAATATGGACAGTCGTTGAAGGGAGCCGGTAAGGTTTTCTTTCATTGCAGGCGACCTAGATACCATTCACTGACCAATATGGACAGTCGTTGAAGGGAGCCGGTAAGGTTTTCTTTCATTGCAGGCGACCTAGATACCATTCACTGACCAATATGGACAGTCGTTGAAGGGAACCGGTAAGGTTTTCTTTCATTGCAGGCGACCTAGATACCATTCACTGACCAATATGGACAGTCGTTGAAGGGAGCCGGTAAGGTTTTCTTTCATTGCAGGCGACCTAGATACCATTCACTGACCAATATGGACAGTCGTTGAAGGGAGCCGGTAAGGTTTTCTTTCATTGCAGGCGACCTAGATACCATTCACTGACCAATATGGACAGTCATTGAAGGGAGCCGGTAAGGTTTTCTTTCATTGCAGGCGACCTAGATACCATTCACTGACCAATATGGACAGTCGTTGAAGGGAGCCGGTGAGGTTTTCTTTCATTGCAGGCGACCTAGATACCATTCACTGACCAATATGGACAGTCGTTGAAGGGAGCCGGTGAGGTTTTCTTTCATTGCAGGCGACCTAGATACCATTCACTGACCAATATGGACAGTCGTTGAAGGGCCGGTAAGGTTTTCTTTCCGCAAGGAACGTCTATTCAGTCTGTTGACAGCATCTCGTATCCTTTTTTAAAAATTTCAAATCTTTGCCAGATCATTACTATAATGATGGAAGAATTGTTAACCTGCACTTGTTTTCCCCCACTTCTTATTTGTTCTGCTTCTTGTAGCCTGTCAGCACTTCGGCCAGACGTACCTAGATGTGGCTATTGTGGGAGTCGAGAGGAGGAGATTATGGGGGAGGGGGGGGGGCGGGGGGGGGGGGGGGGGGCTTGAGAACGCCATCTGGGAGAAGAACAAAAGATGACAAAAGATGGGTCCGCGAAAAAAAAGTGGACAAAGCATCTACAGATAAATGGAACATTGTTTTCACACGGTCCTGATAGGACAGAGACCAGCCTTTCCCCGTTCGTTTATATGTAAGTGTGTTGTGTGTGTGTGTGTGTGTGTGTGTGTGTGTGTGTGTGTACGTGCGTGCGTGCGTGTGTGCGTGCGTGCGTGCGTGCGTGCGTGCGTGCGTGCGTGCGTGCGTGCGTGTGTGTGTGTGTGTGTGTGTGTGTGTGTGTGTGTGTGTGTGTGTGGGGTGTGTTGGCCAATCTCTCTATCCCTCTCCTCTCTCTCCCCTCTCTCTCTCTCTCTCTCTCTCTCTATCTCTCTCTCTCTCTCTCCTCTCTCTCTCTTCTCTCTCTCCCATCACACCCCCCCGCTCACCCCCTACTTCTATCTCTCTTGTTTTTTTACCCCCCGCCATGTCTGTTGGACACCAAGTCCATAGGGCACCATCTCTACTGGACACCATATTTAATGGACACCATCTCTGTTGGACACCATGTCGATAATACACCATGTCTATTGGAACACCATGTCTATTTGGGCACCATGTCTATTGGACACCATGTCTATTGGACACCATGTTTAATGGACACCATGTCTATTGGACACCATGTCTATTGGACACCATGTTTATATGGACACCATGTCTATTGGCCACCATGTTTAATGGACACCATGTCTATTGGACACCATGCTATTGGACACCATGTTTATGCACATGTCATTGACACCATGCCTATTGGACACCATGTTTAATGGACACCATGTTATTGGACACCATGTTTATATGGACACCACTGTCTATTGAGACAATGCGGAGCATGGTCTTTTGCAAGGGGGAAATTGTCACGGACAAAGGAAAGAACCAACCCAACTTGGGGAGTCGCCAGCCAAATTGTTTCGACATAAGTCCAATCTCCCCCAACATTCTAGTGCGCCACGTTAGACGGGCCCATGGGTTCGGATCCGGCCTATAAGAGCTATAGTGAGAGGCTTCACAGCGATCGTGCGATCCACCCAGACTGAACTAAGGCAGTTTTGACCGACGCCTCTAATGTCTATCAGACGAGTCGTAGACTCCGTCTCAGTTCATCTAGCCGACTTTAGTGGAACCAGCCGTCATTGTTAATCAACGTTCGTGGCGCCCTACCCAACTCAGCTAGCCACTTAAGATGACCAGAGTCCACGGCCTTAAGTCACCCGCGCCAGTGAAGTAGGAAAGGGGGGGAAGGAAGTGTGTGTGGGGGTGAAATCTAGCTAATCAATTAAATGACCAATCGACCACCACAGAGAGTAAGTGTGTAGGCGTGACTGTCATGATTTGAACATCCAATGGAATTAGAGGGGATAACTTCGGGAGTCAGGGCGGTAAAAAACTACCAATGTACTCGCACCTTACGGACAGATCGGAACGAATAAGAAAGAAGTGAGAGGGAGAGAAACGGCAGAACGGGGGGGGGGAGAACGAACAGAGAGAAGAACGAGAGAGAGGTTCTGAAGTGGAGCCTGCAGGAGAGAAGGGCAGAGAGGAGAGAGAGATGAGGGAGGAGAGAAGAGAAACCAGTTGAGGATTAGCATGAGATAGACTGCAGAGGAAGGACGAGGAGGAGATGTGAGAGAGATAGAGAGTTGCTAATTAAGAAGAAAGAAAAGAAAGAAAAGAAAAAAGAAAAGAAAAGCAACCATGTCCATTTGAATAAGACCAGACCAGAAGAGAAGAGAGGAGAGTGCAAATCTTCATTGCAGGAAGCGAAAGAAAGGAGAACATATCGATAGTAGATAGTCACTGTTCTATCCTAACCGGGGGTTTTCGACCTCATACCTGGCAAGCGTCACTGTTCGCCAAGCAGAACCACAGACCAACGCCAACCGTCTCTCACCTGACCAGGCGCCAACGAGACCAACGCCAACAGTCTCACCTGACCAGCGCCATCAGACCAACCCAGTGCCGGCATTGTTCGTGTTATGTGAAAGTGACAGTGAAAAGAAGAAAAAAGAAAAGAAAACACAGTGATACGTGAATAGTTAAGAATCCCCTGGCCAGGTAAAGTAGAAATCTATCTATACCGGTTAGCATAAATGATGTTTTAGATAAATGATTTGTGAAGTTCAGAAAGAGAGAATGTTTTTAATTTCATTTGATTCCAAGGCAATGATGTTTCGATCTATGAACATGTGTAGTAAAGTTATAGACTTTATACTATTGGTTTGATGTGACGAATGCATGATAAATGAATGAGATCGTAAGCAAGCTGTGAGTGTGTTTGGCTGTGCGCTAGTCCTTTCCTCCACTGACAATATACAACCGAGGTTGACACTGTTTGGATTATGTGTTATAAAGGCCCTCACATCAATACGCCAGCGAATCCAACAGTAAGAGACCATGATCCACATTAGCGAAAGTCAGGTGGTAAGGAGCTTGCCGCACCAACAAATGCAATCAATCTTCAACAAAAGTTTGAACCAAGACATGGAAGCTGCCCATCCTTCTTTCATAACTTGCGAGGTTACGACTCCTCATCCTTATATTGCAAGCAGTAACCAACGCCTTCAGGGGGTAGCCATGCATTCACAGCAGTCTCAGAAAAGTACATGTGCTTTAATCAAAATAACATGTCTTTAAGAACCCCCCCTCTCTGCAACACATGCATGGATCATTAGAGTCGCTGGCTATGTCCTTAAAGTCCTCGCCCAATACGGAAGAAAATTTTGACCCATCACTAGTTAGAATGGCGTTTACCTTATATTACATGAACATTGGGAAAGGTTTGATTGAAGACAACACTTCCTCCTAAAGGCGCGTTCATTTCTAGTCTCAGAGGAAAGGACATTATTGATTTCTGATACCAGCAAGCTCAAGAAGCGTGGCAGAAGTTAGATTTGTAAAACGATGGAGACTACATGATTCATATTTAGAGGGCCGATGTATGTTTGTTGCAGACTCCTTTGAAAAACTAAAGAAAGACCTGCATGAAACAATACAGCCCTGATCCTGCGCATTATATTTCTGCGCCCCCGGGATGAGTTGGGATGCTTCCTTAAAAGATATACTGGAGTAGCAGATAGATTTATGGTCAGATTAAACCAATGATTCAGATGATTGAAAACAGGAAGCGTGGAGGAATTAGTAGTGGCTACGCCTCATTACTGTACAGCAAACAACAAATACTTGGACGACTATGATCCAAGTAAAAGGTAACTAGCTTAGTATTTCGAGGATGCAAACAATCTGTAATGGGAGGGCAATGGCGCCATCACTTCCATTACTAACTTTAAAAGTACACCGGCTGCGATCCGAATAATATCAAAAGGCATTAAAGTGTTGGGCCATTTAACGCCTGGATCAGCAGCGTGGTAACATATCTAAGAAGTTGATTTAAATATCCTCATGAACTCCATGACCTGCATAAAAGACTATCCATAAGGCAGCAGAAAGTCTAAAGATGGATCCAAGAGAACCGCCAAAACTTGTCCAAAACTTCGAGGCAAAAAAAAATATTCTGGTCATTTACAGGTTCTACAAATTTATTTAAGACATGGTTTGAAGTTGACAGCTGTTCATCGTATAATTGCTTTTGATCCAAGAACAGATCATGACAATCACCATACATCATGAAGAACACTGATTCAAGAACAAAATCCTGCAGAATGCTTTCAGAAAAAGACATTTTCACAGCAGATGAACACCAGCAGTTTCGGAAAGACTCTGGAGAATCCGCACAAGCGTAAAAGATGTCACGATTATCACCAGGAGCACGACGCAATTAAGCTGACTTCAAACCAAATTACAGGATACATAAGATTTCAAGAACAGCATTTTGCATAAAAGATGAAAACAAAGCAAGTCAAATTAGACAAACCTGTATTTATTGGGTTTACTGTTTAGAATTTATCAAAGCTTTTGATGTTAGCGTTTCATTATGACTACATTAAGCCCTCGTATCCTGAGATCCCAGAGTACTTTCCACAGAATACAGACAGTAATTGGTTTATATGATATTCCTACTGAAGACATCTATAAAGACATGGAAATGGAAGTAGCACAAGGACATGCGGGATGGATATGATACATCTAGCTTACCCTAAAGATTCGCCTTTGCATTCAATTACTAACAATACGGTTTTAGGAAAGATGAAGGATGAATAATCTGGAAAAGTTTGATCAAGGTTATGGTTGGTTTAAGGTCAAAAATGTACAGTATTTCGAGCCAGGTGAAAAACATTAATAAGCAAAGGGAAATAATCGCGCAGCGTTGTGCAGTCAAACAAACACAAGACAACTACAACGAAGCAATTGTTTGGTCAATAAGACTTCATCATGAACAACGAAAAACAGCGAATCTAATCTACATGAGATCAACACAACAGTTTTTTGTAGACAAGAAGTCATTAGAATAGAACAAACACTAAACGGGTGTTTGTTAAATCCGGGAGTTTTCATTTGCCATCGGGCACTGGAGGACCGCATAAAAACAGGTTTTTTATATTTTTTCATCAACTTTTATTATAAGATTCAATCATAGCTTCATCCAGTTCATTTTTAAATCATTTCGTCATGTTTGCATGAGACGAGTTTCGAATTTTTTTTTTATTAATTTCAAGATATTCTTTTTCCAATATGGGGGTTTGATTATAGTGATCTGGATGCATTAGCATGCAATGATTAATCCCCGAAAATGTTTCCTTAATATGCAATACACCATGAAATGATTCCCGTATCATTTTCAAGGTCTCTTCCTATACCATTCTTGTTTCGATCTGGCGCTTTCCTATACCTTCAGGCCTTCCATTTTAAAAAAACCAAAATATTTAACGTAAATTAATTAAAAGCGGAACTGTGTCTGGCGGAATTATCAGAAGTCTCTTTCAGCAACAGACCTTGAGGAGCTGTTGTTTTGTTTTGTCAGTTTCTTCTCTTAAATATACACGGGCGGATTCTTTTTACAAATTCTTTTATTTCATATGGATCAACACGACCAAACCGGATCAGTTGCCCTGATGCGAGTGTCCCCTTTCAGCTTCCCCCCGGTAAATAAAGGTGCCTTACTTTCAAACGCAAAAGGTAATAGATTGCTGGTGTACAGAGTCCTTCAGCAACATTTATTGTTTTTTCTTTTGATTGCTTGTACTGTTTTAGTCCCTTTAAATTCATCATTATATTCATTGCGCTCAAAACTGAGGCAGTCTTCTAAACCCATTCTTGTTGCGAGATTTGACCAATAAAGCTCTCTGTGAAACTGGTAGGAGAAAAAGTCTTTCAGCTAACTTGTTTTGTTAAAGAATTTTCACTAAAGCCTGTGATCTGTGACTCCCGAGAATGCATCTTTTATGGTAACTCTATGTTTTCAACAATAATTGATTTCACTTTGCCCTTTAAATTCTTTTTCCATCATCAACTTGAATCATGCGAGATAAGATAAAGGACCTCGTTGTTATATCAGTGGTATAGCGACAGCAACAGCAGAATCACTCTTTTGTGTTAATGGCTCCTGCATCTTTGGAATCTTGAAGCCATGTCAATGAATGTGAGTGCCGTACTTTAATTCTTTTTCGTCTAATCGTACAGAGGGTAAATATAGAAGGATCCATTTGATGATTCGTTTGGAGTTGTATTCACAAAGTGTGGTCTCTGTTTTCCGTTTGGGCGCAGGTAAAATAAATTTGCCAAATCGCTTGTTTAGATAACCATTCTTTTGCTGTTTGTTCACTATGACTCCCCGCTGCTTGCCTTAGCTTTTTTATTGCTGTGATGCTCCTTCCAATATCCTTTGGGCGAACAATAGATTTTGTTCATTATTTATTCAGGCCAATCTTAAGGCAACAAAATACACACGGTCAACCAACGACAATAAAACCCCGATTTTCTTGCATCTTTTTGTTTTTCTGTTGGATGATAAAATCACTGATTTTTTGGTGGGTGCAATGTCTGGACTGGTTAGCCTGTTTACATAGATAATTATTGTTTTATTTGCTTGATCAAACATCTTTAAATGTGTAGCTGCATGCCCCTGTTTTTTTTCAGTGTGTCATTAATAAAATCAAACTGCCTCAAGTCTCTGCTTTTCATAGCGTCTTGTGCAGCTGCTAGTTCCACCATAACATTGTTAATGTCTTTTTCTCTCGCCGTCAACCCGCAGTTTACAAAATGCGGAAATTACTTCCGCTTAAAAGCAAGCGCATTCCACCACAGCGCCGCCTATCATAATTGCGAGTGAAGCCATTTTTTATAAATGTATTTTTTCTTACATATTATATTGTCTGGAATTATTGCCTGCTTCACAAGAAAATCTTTCGTAGCAAACGAAGCCTGCAAACACTAGCAATCAGCTTTGCAGAATCCTCAAAGTCTAGTTTGCCAAGATTCTGCTGGTTATAATTCTTTAACAGGCTTTACCAAGCATTGAGTATCCTACACTTAGTCCCTCCAATAACAGCAGAAAGGTAAACAAGGTTGGTAACAGTTTTTTTCGGTGCTACATTTTTATAAAATAAAATAAGATTATAATTACTATCAAAAAAGAACATGAGGACTTCCTACAGCTACAAGCAGCCTACAACCTTCCTGAACTTAAGACTGACCAAGTTTGATGACCGAAGCTATTATGCCCAAAAAGGAGAAGGCTTTAATTCTTTGGCAGCATGTGGAAAAACAAAACCGTTCCTCGAACTGAATTCATCATAGAACAGAATTCAACCAGATGTACGCCACAAGACCTTTTTAAAGTAATCATAACAGGTATGAAGCGCAGCTGCTGGGGTCTAGAATGGGAAAAGTGTGGGGCAAACTTTCTTAGTTTGTACACTAAACAAGCCAAGAAGAATTGCTACCCATCCCATTGATTCTGGAACATGATCTTACGTATGATTTAACGCAAGATCCCAGTTTTAACAAAGTCATTAGAGTCTCTAGGGTGTGATTTAAACTATAGATTTGGAACATTGTTATCGCCATTAATCATGGGAATTAATAACTTTTAATCATATAGATTTTGTTTCCCTCTTCAAAATGAACGAGCTAGAAAATCAGCAGAGAAACAGAAAACACGAATCAGGTGAAAAGTAACCAAGCCAGAAAATCAGCAGAAAAAATACGCTGAATCCAAGGTGGAGACCATAAAAATCCCCTGGCCGTGTTGAAGCAGGGAAAAAAATTAGCAGAGTGGAACAGACCAAAAAAAATTAATGTTACAGAATATGCCCCTCCATCATGAAAACATAACACCGCCAGCGCCAGAACAAGTTGATTCAAAATGCAGCTATAAAACCTACATTGCTTCAAGGCCTAACAGCGCCAAAGTCTTCATGGTATATTGAACTTAAAAAAAAACTGTTGCCCATATGGCGCCCTTCTGCTGCTGGGGGCTGTTATTTAACGTTATAAAATATATAACCAATGGCAACCAAAACAAAAGAAGTTAAAAAAACAAACCTGAACCACAAATACAAAAAAAAGACAACTGCACGCGCAAAACCGCCAACAACAAAAAGATCATTATGATCCATTTATAATGCAATAATATTTTTAAATTATTTAATAGAAATAGATCATGGCGTATTATGAAAAATGATATAAAGTCAAATAAATAAAACATGGAGTCTATAAAAGACATTTCCATAGACCAAATTGTAATCTATGCGTTGCTTAGGATTGTAAGACCTCATTAAGATCTATGCAGAGAACGCTGAGCAAGACATCCTAACGATGAACGCGTTTTTTGAGGCTGTGTAACGATATTAGACAGCTGCTATTTAAGCAAAAAACATAGATTGTATTATTTTGATAATGATAAGATAACTTGAATAAGAACTTTAGTTGTAACTTAATGATGACTTAGTTATGAACTTGAGGTACTTTAATTAAAAACGTACTCAAGAACTTAATAGAGAACTTGAAGTAACTACTATAAAAACTTAATATAAGAACTTGGGGTGACATAATTAAACAATAATTAAGAACTGGGTGACTTTGGGGGAGGAGTGTGTGTGGTGTACACCGACCTTATTATTTGTCATGTGTAACACCACTTGGTGCAAACATTGCTTGCGTTTTTTTGGTATGCTAAGTTCAAAGCCGCCCCCAAGTGCACAAAAAAAAGTTATACTACAACCCCTCCTCTTTTCATCCCGGCTGTGTACTGGCAAATTGGCAGAGTTATGTTTTTGTTTTTTTTAAAGTAAAATACAGCTTTGGCAGAGCAAAAAAGGCAGCCTAAAAGATTGTAAACAGGGCGTAGAAGCCGGAACGTTGACGCAGGTGAACGTAGACCAGCAAAGCGACAAAGGCTGCAAACAAAAGTCTGACTCACAGCTGATAACCAATGACCGCTACTAGGTAAGCGGTGGGAGCGTTGAAGAACGCTTGCCACTGTGACCTTTGACCGCTCAACGGGTAGAGCGATGAATAAACGGCTTGCCACTGTGACCTTAGCCTGCTCTAGGTAAGCGCTGAAGAAACGGCTTGCCACTGTGACTCCTTTGACTGCTCTAGGGTAGAGCGCTATTTTTCCTTTCACTGCTGAGAGGATTGTGGTTTGGAGTTGTATTGGTCTATGTACGAGAGTAGTCCCAATAAATTTATACTTAAATCTCCTCACTGCTTGAAAACCATTAAATTCAAATCCTTCCTCATAGTCGAAACATCTATGAAAGAAAGACCAACTTAGAAACCTTTTAGCATCTGGATTCAAAAACGAGCAATCTCTCTTAGTTAGCGAGAATATGAAGGGGATAACCCTACATTGCTCTTCAACCACCTATCCCATTTTTGATTATGCGCCCCACTGTCTTTTTCTGTGAAAAGGCGCTTGACGGTCTGTGTCAAAAAGCCAACCATATTGCAAGTTAAAACACAATGTTGTAGCTAGCTTCCTCCTGCCTTTAAAGCGGCCTATTACCCTCCTTCATATTTAAATTTCAATAGCAACAGCAATAGAACGTTATTTCCTCTGCCCCAAAACAAAACTTCTTTCCCTAACTGTCATCCCACAACAACCCCTCTTTTGTTTTTCAAGAATTGTGGAGTTCTTCTGGTGCCATCTTTTTGTTTGTTTTGCTTGCTCCTCGCCATACCAAATCAGATAGCTTTTTTTTGGTGGTTTAGGGCAGGCTGGTAGTTTCTTACTTGATGATGGGCCTGCAGTGCTGCCGCTCTCAACTCATCCAAGCACAAAACAAATGTGCATGGTACTCCAACATGCTCGTCAAGTATAGTCAGCTTAGAAAGCTCCCACCTGTCATTGACTTCTGCCATGATCAAAATATTATTACACAAAACCAACCAGCACAAAACCCGGTAAATAACTTCTCCACAACACCACACACCTTCGCAGGTCTTGCTGACGTGGCGGCACAAATTTGGAGGTGACACGTGACAGTCCTAATGCGGAAACCCGTTCTTGTCACTTGACAGCCTCGATGCGCTTCTTTTGATTTATTGGTCGCAGTTTGTAAGCAGGCCTTACAAACACCTTTTTCACTGAAAAACAACCGCGTCCTTTCAGCACAGTTCCCAGTATCGCGTGATGAATAGTTTTTGCTTCGGCTGACTTTCAACAATGCAGTCGCCATATTTCTCCCCCTCATCGATAGCCTAAACAACGAATTAAAACTGGCTGTATCTATTCCCCCCTTTGTCACAATATTGTCTTTCAACAAGCCCAACAAACCTTAAGAATACACAAATCTGTTCTTTCAGGTAAACCGGTTTGACACACCCACAGCAGAGTAAAACGCTCGTGCATGCCACCAGTCAGTGTAAGAAAGTGAGGGGTTAACCTATCGAGAGGCGGGCCGTAAGGCTAACGCTTTAACTCGCTGATTGCCAGGCAGGAACAGCGCCGCGCGCGCGGGAGTGTTGGCGTAGGAAGGCTGATGTAATGCTAAGCAGGAAGGATGGGGGTGAATAAGGAGGGGGAAGAGGGATAGAGGAGTTGCAGCATAATGATTTTTTGGCCGGAGTTTGTTTGTGTGTGGTGTGTGTGTGTGTGTGGTGTGTGTGTGTGTGTGTGAGTGCAAGTGTGTGAGTGTGTGTGTGTGTGTTTTTGTGTGTGTGTGTGTGTGAGTGTGTGTGTGTGTGTGGTATGAAGAGAGAGAGAGAGAGAGTGAGTGTGTGTGTGTGTGTGTTGTGTGGTGTGGTGTGTGTTTGGTGTGTGGTTATGAATTGTATGTGTGTGGTGTGTGTGTGTGTGTGTGTGTGTGTGTGGGTGTGTGTGTGTGGTGTGTGTGAGTGTGTGTGTATGAGTGTGTGTGTGCGCGCGACGTATTTTTGAGAAACGCAGACACGTATGCCTATAAGCCCGTCCCCGTGTCTAAATGAAAATTATCACAAGCATCCTTCGCCACACGTCAGTGTCAAGCCAGCCCCTACCTTATTTGGCGGCCATAATTTACAGGCCCAAAGGCTCCTTCCAGGGCCGCGTTAACATGCCACAAACCACCAAGCCCTCTAATTAGGTTGTACGCGCAGTGTCTCAGCCAAGTCTTAGTTTGGTGACTGGTCCTCCGCAAATATGATGTTATTGAGAAAATGAACTGGTCTGCGCGAAAATGATTAGAAAACATAGTTTGAATTCTACTTTCAGAGAACGGGGAAATACCAATCCTGGGTTTACTTCGCCCCGAAACTGGGTGAGGCGGAAGTGGCCCAGAATTGTATTTCCCCGTTCTCTGCCAGCTTCCAAGCTTAGATCAAACTTTAGTTGAAATTGCATTTACTGAGCGCTCTCCTCTGAACTTCCCGCTAATGTGACATGGACTCTTACTCTCGGATTGGCTTCGTCTGATGAGAGGCCTAAACCCACAACCAACAATGTGTGGCTGGTCCATACTGAGTTGTTGATCTTCGGGGTCATTCAGATTTCAGATAAGTTAAGATAACAAATTTAGAACAATCATTACGCACTTGCTGCATGCGCTGTAAAAATCCTTCTACTAAGAGCCCGCGATCTGGTCCTCTGTATCATTCTGGCGTTGACTTGAGCGCCATCCGACCTATCAATAATGAAGGCAAAATGAACAAATCTGATGGATTACACCTTAAGACTGTTTTTCGAAGTTTTTTTGTGCGCTGGGCCCTTCATAAGGAACCATAAGCGACTCAAAGTCTGCGTAAACAAACGTATGAGAATCTATGCAGCCGTTTCCATTTCTTAAAACTAAACTTAGATCACGGGTGGGGGCGTAGTTAGTTCCGTATTAACAGTCACTGGCCGAAACAATGTTTCTTATGTTCGCTTGCGGCTTGAGCAGATGGCATTCTTGTTAAACATTTTCTACAGAATTCTTGTTTGCGTCTTTGTTTTGAAGTATGCTGCATTAGTCTACTCATTGTTCGTATCAATGTGTAATGCGGTAGCCCCGCTGGTGAAAGCATCAGTAGTAAGTCAACATGATTTTTGTCTGGTTCGCCTATTGTTGGACTGTTCTTGGACACTTTAATAGGCTGTAGATGTGTTTCCTCAGACCATGTGTAGACATTAACAGTTATTGGTTTGTTTTGTTCTTCAAACTGATCAATGGAATCCGCGCTAACAGGAAAGGATATTCCACTAAAGTTAAGATCATTGATGTAAGGGTGATAGTTAGACACTCTCTCTGCGTTTTTAGCAACGTGATGCAGCCTTGCAAGAACGCACCACATGAAACATTTGTTGTCCGAATTCTTTATGTTTAGAACTGCTTTTTTTGCAACTAATGCTGGAGGTAGTGGAATGTAAGCCTTGCCTACAATCGGCTCATACTTAGCCTGTTTTAATCTGATCTCTAAGACTTCGCCCTCTGACCAACCAGAGCCTCTCATTTTGGCTTCTTCAGCGGCCACATCAAACTGTGTAAGCAGTTCGTCTGCCCAACCAGGTGTTAAGTCATTATGAGAAAGAATAGTCTGTTGTTTAGTTGAGACCCAAACTTCTAGATTTTCTTCATTTATTGTTACATAGTCGATTAAAACAGCTAACATTACTTTAACCGGTGGGTCTATTGTTAGTTTACCCGGAACTTGAGAAATAGCATGACCAACACTTGCCTGTACGTTTTTTGGATCAATGACTTCTAGATCAATATCATTCAAAGCTTTTGACAAACGCTCTCCCTTAAGCATTGCTTCAAACAATTCGTCTGGACCTTCATATATCTTATCCATGCTGAGTTTCTTTTCTAACTCAAAATATTTATTTAATCAAAAAAATAATTAATCAATATCGAGGCTTTTTGTGTTTGACTCAAAAAAAAAATTTATAAACCCCCCCTTTTTGGCTTTGGGTTAAAAGTGACCCGTTTAAAAACAGATTTTAAATGTTCTTTTTATTTTTTTTTAAGCTTTCCTTTTTTATCGTGGGGGGTCGGCTGTTAAGAAAAACTTGTCCGGGCCTTTTTTGAAGATCAAACTTTTGTTTTTTTGTGTCATAAAAACGGCCTGTAAAATTTTAAAACCCCCTTCATCCGTGATTTTTTTGAGTCGCTAGTGCTTTTTTTATAATCGCTTAAAGGAACTAAGTTTAGTTTTTTGTTAACCATAGTGTGTTTTTTTGGGTTTTTTAAGTTTTTTTTTTTTTTGCTGGGCAGCCCCCGGCTAATGAAAAAGGGCCCCGAGAGCTAAAACAAACCACCTAGAGGTAAAGCTCGGGGGGCCTATGCCGGTTTCAAGGGGCCAACATCTTCCCTGCGATGCGGCGCTTAAGTCGTTTGCTCCAGAATTAAATAGGAAACCCGCAAAAAAAGGAAAGGCAGAAAAATTTCCCTTTTGGGGTTTTGCTGTTTTTAAAAGGGTTCCGTTTAAGTTTTTTAGCATTTGTGTAATTTTGGGTTTAATTTAAAAGGGTTTTTAGGGGCGGGGTTTCAAATATCTCTTCTTTTTGGCGACTCTGGTGCTGTAGGCACTTTTGGGAAAAACTTAAAACAGAAAAAAGTTTTTTTAAAAAGGGAAAAAAATTAATTTAGTATTCACAAAGTCTAATCTTTTTTTGCAATTTTAAAGTGGGGCATCAAAAAATAAAAAAAAAAAGCCCTTAAAGGGCGGTTTATCGGTTTCTTTTTTTTTCCCCCCCCCAATTGGGAATGTTTACGTCTTTAACCGTTCTCCCACTTCCAGCAACCCCTTATCCTTGTTGCCCTTAGGTCAATCCATAAAACCGGGAATTTTGAGTTAAATAACCCCAATCAACCTAACACTGTAAAAAAGGTTAGTTTTTAGAGGGAAAGGGTTTGTTTTGGACTTCCCCCCCCCACCCCCAAAAAAAATTTTTTTAAATTTCGCAAAATAGGGAAAAGGGCTAAGCCGCTAGTTTAAAATTTGGTTAGGACAACCATCAATTGTACATGCCCCTTTTTTTATTTTTGGATTAAAAAAACTTTTACTTGCTCTTTGCGAATGGTTTTCCCATCTTCACCCAGCAAAAAAATACCTTTAAGCGTTTTTTACTGCGACGCTAAGATTAAAATTCCATATGGGTTTTTGCCCGTTTTTAGGATATTTGAATGATGCCCACGTTTTCGAAATTTTTATTAAAAAATTTGGTGACTAAAATTGTTGCTCAATCAGCCTTGCTAAATTATCTTTGCTAAAAAACAAAAACCTAACGAGTGTCAAAATGCTGTATTTTCTTCGGTGCTTTTTGATCTGAAACCGTTTTTAGTCTTTAAAAAGTTATTTCTTTTTACCAATCTGCCCTTTTAAGGGCCCCTTGAAGGTATGGGGCAGGGCGTTTTAACAACTAAAAATCTGGGGGAAGGGAAAAAGGGCGTTTTCCCTCCCAAAATTTTAAACCAGCAAACCCCTTTTTGCGTTTTTAGCTTTTGGGGTCGATTTTCGGCGTTATTCTAATTTTTTTTCTTCTTCATTCCCCAAAATTCCTTAAAAGGGCAAATTTCCCCCTTTCATTCACGGTTACCCATGAAGAATGGGTTTTAAAAATATGTTGCTTTTTTTAAAAAAAACTTTTTCCCCCTCAAGTTTTACAGAAATTTTTTTTAAAAAGGGATTCCCGCCCCAAATTTGGACAATGTTTCTTTTTGGGGTTTCCTTTTGGGTTTGGAAGCGAGTTTTTTTTAAAAGAAACCCGTGCAGACCGGGCCCAATCAAATACCCGTCCTAGGCCCTGGAAATCTAAAGTAAGAATTTGTTGCATCAATAGTGGGAGGGAAATTTATTTGGAACAAAAAAAATTCCGTTTTTTCCCATCAGCAGGGGGTTCTTTCATTCTTCTTTTCGGGCAAGAAACAAAGCCAATATTTGGGGAACTTTTTTTAAAAAAAACCCAAAAAAAAAATTTAATTATTAAAAACAGGGGGGAATTGGAGGTGAAAAAAGATTATTTTTTTGATCCTAAAAGACAAAAAGGTGAAATGACCCTTTGACAAAAGCATCCCCCGGGGCGCTCTAAATTGCGGGAAAGAATTAGAAGGGGCGCAAAGCCCGTAAAATTAAAGAAAGAAAGGGCCCGATCATTAACCAAAGTTTAGAACTAAAAACCAACCCGAAACTATTTTCCCCGGATGATTTTAAAACTAAAAGGTAACCCCCCCCTTTTGTTTTTTAAAAACCCCCAAAAAGGGGGCCCCGTTTTCCCGCTTACGGATAAACGAGCCCATAAAAGTTTGAGGCATGACTACAATTAAACAAAGGCTCCGTTTGGCGAGCAGAATTTGCCTTTTCTTTTACTGAACCAAAAATTTAAATCCGGGAAAAAAGTTGCTAAACTTTAAAAAAATAAAAAAAAGTACTCCCAAAGATAACCAAAAAAAAAACATGGAACCCGAAGATTTAAATCAAACACAGACCAAATAATAAAGGCAATAGGGAAACAAAAGCCATTTAAGGAAGCGCCCATGAAAAGAAAAAACAGGGATTAAAAAAAAAAAAACCCATCCCCCGCTTTACCCAAAGAGAGAAAATTAAAAATCCCTTTAACGTCTTTTAAAAAACCCTCCAAAAGGGGGAAATTTTTAAAAATTTAAACAAAACTGGGCTCAAAGATAAGGAAAAGAAAAAGAAAAAGAAAAAAATTTTTGAGGGGACGACGCCAACTTAAAATGAAAATTAAAAAAAGAATAAACAAAAAAAAAGATCTGAAATCGAAGGGTCAGCAAGACTAGGGAAACGAAAGACTACTAAACCCCAGGCCAATTTTCAATAAGTGAATAAATAAGAAAAACCCATCGAAAATTTTTTTTTATTTAAAACCCCAAAACCCAGCAGAACGAATAAGAACATTGTTTGAACCGGGGGTTTACATTTTCAAGTTTTTTATAACTTCCTTAGGATTTGCAAAAAGTACACTAAAAAAATTGGGGTGGCTATTAAGCGGGGGTTGGGCCCAAAATTTCGTGCCCCCCCCCATCACCTCCCCGAAAAATTTCAAGGGAAAAAACCCCCCCCTTTAACAAACTTTTCGGGGTTTATTTAAAAAAAAAAAATTTTAAAGCTTAGACTCTTTACCCGGTAATTTGGGGGCATTGTTAGTGGTTTTGCCTTCTGCCCAAACAAAGTAAAAAGGGGTTTATGGCCCCGGGAATTATGGGCCCTTAGTTCTCTTAATATTGGGTTGCTATTTGTAAAAAAAACCCAAAAATTTCCAAACAGTTTAAACCCAAAAACCCAAATGCTGTCTTTTCCCTATTCTGGGCCCCCGCGAACAGAGTCCACGTCTTTAAAGGTTTTTGGGCTTTGGGCCTCGGGGATTGGGGTGACTTAAAAACTTGGGTGTTTTTTTTTATTGGGTTTGTACTATTAAGGCCCCAAATTTTTGCGTTTTTTCCCAAACCTTTTTGTTTATTGGCCCGCTAAAAGAAAATTTTATTAAATTTTATTTATTATTGTTCCAAACCTTTTTAAAAAAAACGAGGTCAGAAGGGAGCCCGAAAAAAACCCGTGCCCAAAAGCAAAGTCTACTTTTTATCTTGGTATTTTTAAAACATTTTTGGTACCTTTTTTTTACTTTTAAGGAAAATCAATGTAGAATTTTAAAGGCCCTTCTAAAATTTGCTAAGAAATTTTTTTTGTGCATCAAAACCCGTAGAAGGATCATTAACTCGATCTCCCTGTGCTTTTCGAACCCAAAAAAAACCAAAGTAAGTCCCAAAAAGCGTTTAAATTTGTTTTTATTCCGGGTTTTTGTTAGGCCCCCAGATATTTTTAGATAAATGTTGTCCATCTGTTTTAAAGCTCTTCCTTTGGGGCCCCAGGTGAGCCGTGCCTGAAGGGAAAAAAATGTGTAAAGGGGAAACCCCTATAGTTATTTCTTTTGGCACGCCCCCCAAAAAAGGAGTGCCTAAGCCCGTTAAGATCTGACCCTTTTTTTTAAAGGGGCGGGCTTTAACCCCCCCCCCCCCTTGAATTCGTTACAAATTTCCCTTTTAAAAGCCTTCATGTCTATTCGGTTGCGAATGGGTTAAACGGTTTTGTAATTTTTTAATGGCGCCGCAGTTCAGTCAAAAAAAACGTTGAAGGGTAATAAAAATGAAATCTGTCCAAGCTCACAAAGGAAACAGGATTTAAAATTTTAAAAAAAATTTTTTCGACACTCCCACCCAGTTTATGCACCCAAAAAACGGCAAAGGTTTTTTGGTTTTGATAAAAAGCATCGGTGAAATGAAAAACCCCCACTTTCCGCGATGGTTAGTCTATTTTTTTAGGGGGGGGTTTAAAATATCTGTTAATGGAGTACTACCTTTTTATGAAAAGTGACAGCTGGGCACCAAGTCCCAAAAGTATCAGTTTCTATATTTTTAAAAATTGTGTGCGGCCCCAAAAGAAAATTTTTTCATCTTTAGTATATTTGAACGCGCTCATTTTTTATTTTGTTTAAAAAAATGTTTGTCCCAATAACAACTCAAGACCGTCCTCCGTTTTAGAACATGCTATTGATAACGATTGCGGAACCAAAATGGTCGCACTCCATGAAATATTTTACAAAAGTCGTATGGTTTAATATAAGTAAATCGAGGGAGAATAATAAGATTCAAAATTTGATAATGGAGGAAACTTAGTTGGCCGTTAATTCATAACCTGATGGTTATTACGGGTTTTGCTCACTAAAAGAAGCAATAAAGCTACTTCGACATTATCTCAAACTTAACAATGCAAATCTAAAAACCAATGTTAACATTCATACCTGAAAAAGAAGAAGGGCAGGTTACTATTTTGATAAAGAGCTAGCTAAAATGTTAGGCTTTGCAGCTGACAATTATAGATTTAGAGTTGCCGCCAACAAAAACTACTTATGTGGGGGAAAATCCGCTCGATCTTGCAGTACATTCATTACTCTATGTTCATTTGGGTGAGCTAAGCACTGATGAAAACTTATATGATGGAAGGCCCTCAACTGTTTTAAGGGGTCTTCCGTCAGGGAAAGCTGCATATTGCCCTTATGAAAACATACAATTTCCCTAATTTACAGTTTAAAAGATTTGTTTGTGGGAGGGTTGGGTCATTTAATATAAGGATCACGACAAAACGGGGAAAGTCCCTAAAAAGTGATAACCTGCACATTGTTTTGGAAATAAAATAATATGCTACTAAAAAATAATGTCGCGTGGGGCCAGAAGAACCAGGGGTTACATTAGCGCCTGTGAGGTGTATAACTTTAGAATTAAAAGACCTTGCAGACGTTGCGGACTTTGAACAGAACGGTGAGATAGGCACTTTGTATGGGTTTTGAGTACATTTAAAGATGGCGATTATAAACGCAAAGGGGGTTGGCGACAACAAAAAGTTTCCTAAACTAGAGCAACTGCGCAATGTAGAAGCAAATAAATGCTGGCCAGTATAAATATAAAATAGTTTCGAAAAACTGACAGCAAATGGCACTTAGAACCATTTAGAATGGGACATAAAATTTGAATTCATAAGCCCATTTACATTTTTAGTCGTCAAAAAAGTTTCAGAAAAGCATTCAACTCAGGTCCTTTACATGTAAGTCTTATGCCAGAGGACAATAGTCAAAAAGAGATTGAAATAAAGCCGTATGAGAAAAAAAACAGTACATCCTCCACAGAGAGAAACGGTTTTGAAAGATGCTTCTACAAAATTACAGTTCATTCCGCAAATAAAAATTAGGAGACACGTTCACAATGATATTTGAAATTTCTGTCTTAAAAGATGTGAAGAGGGATGGGTTGTGGGTGTGTAGTGACGTCCTTCTAAAAGGAATTCTAATTAGCTGGAAAAAACTTAGACGTTGACAGTCTTAAGGTTACTGTCGTCGTTCTTAACAATGGTGAGGATATTAAGGTCATAACAACAACAACAAAATCATATTAGTCTAAATAGAAACAATCTTACAGAACTGAATTGGATTAATCTTACACATTTAGACCTTATAGGATTTTATTAAACTGAACAAGTTTTGACAGAGAGCATGATAAAAACAATAACTGGATTAGATTAAGTTCTGTTATAAAACTATGGAGCAGTTAAACTTTATGACAAAAACCCTCATTGTTCATTAATTTGTGGACAAACTGGTTGTGGAAAACAATATTTATCCTCAACCTGTTACAAACAGTTTATCGTTATAATTTTGATCATATTGTGATTTTCTGCCCAACACTTAAATGGAACAAAGCATATCATGATAGAAAGTTTATATGGACTGATGATAACATATTTTAGTTGATCCCAGCAATAAACTGAGTGAATGTTTAGAACGCTTTTTTATATTGTTTGAGGGAACGCAAACGCTATTTATTATAGATGACTGTTCAGCAGAAAGAGACATAGTTAAAAAAAGAAAAACTTTGTCAAAACTAGCCTTTAGTGGAAGACATGCTGGGATAAGTGTGAGGATTTTATGCCAGAAATATAACTCAGTTTTAAAAGACTTTAGAGAACAGTTAAAGACTGTAGTTTTATTTCACATGAAAGACAGAGATGCATTTGATGAATGTTTGCGTGAAAATGATGTTATTGAAAACGATCAAGAAAAACATAGGATTAAGCAAAAACTAAAATCTGAAAAGTTTAGTAAATTAGTATTGAAAACGGATAACCCTACACAGTATGTTTGTTTGTAGATAATCGTTATTTTTTGGTTATTGAAGTCTTACTTGTGAGAGAACTATAAAAAGCTCATTCTGGAGTCGCCCGGTCGAAACCTGTTGAGACCGGGTGAGCCAGAATGAGATTTTTATAGTTCTCTGCTTTTCTACCGAGACGGGGATCTATCGAGACGGAAATTCGTCCACAATGTAGTGGTGGATCTATCGAGACGGGGATCTATCGAGACGGGGATCTATCGAGACGGGGATCTATCGAGACGGGGGTCTGCACGGTTCCAAGTAGGTGACTGGCACTCCGCAGATTTGCTATGCAGGGCTGAATTCTTTTCTGTGAGGTGAAAAAAACATGAAAGAGCTAACACAAAAAATAAAAAAAAGTTGGGGTCAGGCGTATATAGGAGACATACTGTGTGTGTGCGTGTGTGTGTGTGTGTGTGTGTGTGTGTGTGTGTGTGTGTGTGTTGTGTGTGTGTGTGTGTGTGTTTACGCGCGCAAGAGCATATGTGCATGTGTGTGTGCGCGCGTGCACAGTGCGCATGTGTTTGAATGAGTGAATGTGTGTGTGTGTGCTCGTGTGTGTGTGTGTGTGTGTGTGTGTGTGTGTGTGTGTGTGTGTGGTGTGTGTGTGTGTGGAATGTGTGTGTGTGTGTGTGTGAGTGTGTGTGTGTGTGTGTGTGTGTGTGTGTGTGTGTGTGTGAATGTGTGAATGTGTGTGTGTGTGTGTGTGTGTGTGTGTGTGTGTGTGTGTGTGTGTGTGTGTGTGTGTGTGTGTGTGTACGTGTTCGTGCGGGCCTGCGTATGTCAGTGTCCGCGCGCGCATATATATGTGTGTGTGTGTGTGTGTGTGTGTGTGTGTGTGTGTGTGTGTGGGTGTGTGTGTGTCTGTCTGTGTGTCTGTCTGTCTGTCTGCGTTAAGAAAAAAAAAACGAAGGGGGTGGGGGGGGGGGGGGGGGGGGGAGAGAGGAGAAGGGGGGGGGGGGGGGA